>JAGFZM010003035.1:80014-93583 GCA_017657215.1 Limnothrissa miodon
TGGTAGTCTTTTGCTTGTAGCTGATGAAAAAATCTTGCGAAGAGAGAAAACTTTTGTGAAACTCTACTTTAAGCAAACTTTAACATTATAAGTTGCAATGACAGGAACATAAAACCAGGCAGGTTAAACTAAGTAAGGTAACATTAGCCATCATCCTATTATAGCTAGCGCTAACAACTATGCTATAAGCTAGCGTATTACATCCACATTTAATTAAATAAGAGGGACTTAATAGAAACGAGCAGCATTTCATTCCCTCATGTTAATATAATCTTATTTAGAGCTCTATAAAATACAGCACTAAATCTGCAATAATCTCCTAATGTTTAGAAAGGTTCACTGTTAGCTTGAAGTTAGCTTAGTTTGGCCAGGGCATAGATAGCCAGTTAAGTAACAAACCTCATTTTAACACACTTTAATATATTGATATTTTACAACATAGTTTATCATGAACATAATTACCTCGAGCGCAACGATTTCCAGAAAAATGTTGTCTCCAGTGAAGTTCAATCAAAGATCGTATCAACTGTCTCTGGTTCTATTCTGCTGTATATATATCTATGTCTGCTGTTGTGCTGTCCAGAAAAATGGCGAATCTTGTTAAATTTGAAAAACTGAAAATCCCGCCTCCTGCTGTCTGTGATTGGGCGAGCGAGAGAACCAATGGCAGGCAGTGCTGCCCTCAGAACGTAGCTAAATAACTAAAAGAGGCTGTTGATTGGCCAGAATTCCCACAAGTCCCGCCCAAAGACTTAAGGTGATTCGCTGAACCACACTAATTACTTTTGAGACACATATCTCAGTTGGCATGTTGCAGAAGTGAGAGCAGCTGAAAATAGAATTTGAGACTCGTAGCTGCACATGAGATTTGTGTACCTGCAATAAGGAATTTGTGGACTTGTAACCTCTATGTTGTATTTGCAGGGCAGAAAAAAAAAACTCTGCAACTTCAGATTTCATGATACACATTTGTGACTTTTGTGTACAAGTGCACAAATTCTATGTACAAGTGCACGAGACTTTTGACACAGATTTACTGCTGTGATAGTAGCAAAACTTTGAACATAGGAAACCTTTCATTTGAGAGGTGTAGCATGGGATTTGTGTACTTGCAAAAAGGAATTTGTGAACTTGTAACCGCAATGTTGTATTTGCAGGGCAGAAAAAAAAAACCTGCAACTTCAGATTTCATGATACACATTTGTGACGTTCTTGTACAAGTGCAAAAATTCTATGTACAAGTGCACAAGACTTTTGACACAGATTTACTGCTGTGATAGTAGCAAAACCTTGAGCGTAGGAAACCTTTCATTTGAGAGGTGTAGCATGGGATTTGTGTACCTGCAATAAGGAATTTGTGAACTTGTAACCTCAATGTTGTATTTGCAAGGCAGAAAAAAAAACCTCTGCAACTTCAGATTTCATGATACACATTTGTGACTTTCGTGTACAAGTGCACAAATTCTATGTACAAGTGCACAAGACTTTTGACACAGAAATACCTTCATACAGCCGCTCCATATTAAAAAAACACTTGTCTTACCGTCATGCAGTTAACAAATGCGAAGGAGCTCTTCTCTGCAACCCGGTCGTCGGTCGCTGCTAGTGTTAACGTTAATGTTAGTCTAGTGCTAGCTTAAATTGGAGTGGATTGAAAAAAATAATCGAATTTTGTGCATTTGTCGCCCTCAGACAGCAGAGTTTTCTTGATCTTGTCTTTCTTTTCCTCTGCTTCCCCCTTCTGACGCTTAGTGTCTGTATTCATGTTTATAATACCAGTTAAATGTATAATCACACAGCTGAACGACTTAACCACCACTAACGTTAGTCCAACTTCCATCACACAAACGTGCAGACGCGGTTCACGCCATTCTGTCTTGAAATTCCCAGAAGGCATTGCATCATTTTAATTTTCTCAAACAATCAAAAACAAAATACCAGTAGATTTGTTTTATTTCAAACCCTGAACCTTTTTTCAAAATCCGAACAAGAAACTCCCTACAAAAAACGGAGGCTGATGTAAAACTTTAAATACACCATGACTGTAATGTATACAAGGGTATATATCAAGTTATTATCTCTGTTAAGTGAAGGTGTGAAAGTGGAAGAGATATAAGCCCATGGTTGAAGAATTTATATGTAATTTGTTTTAGAATTTATATATTCGTGAGTGGGCCGCATTTGTACCTCAATGGGCTGCTGTGATTAAAGTAGCGTGCTTGGCCGGCCCAAGAAACTGCGCGGCCCTTCTGGCATTTGCCAGAATGTCAGACCGTCCAGTCCACGCCTGCCGTGAAGCATGGGAATAATCTCCAAGAGTGTCATGTGTTTGACAGTCTGAAGGCCCATTTATGCTCAACGTAAAATACGGATACGGATACGTGTGGAGTGTTTCAAACGGTCTTTCCGTTGATTTCGTCCGTACTTTGACACAAAATTGGAGGGCTTACGATTACGGACGAAACGGATGAAAACGGAGCAATACTACCAAATATAGAGGGGGCGGTATTGAGTTTACAACCCCAAATTGTCACCAAAGTAACAGAATATTCACAAAAAGTGATCGCTTGAGGGGTTTAACTTGACAGAAGTTAGAGCGGACATCAAAAATAGGCTATTGAAAGTGACAGTTATCATCGATCTACTTTATTGGCAAAACTAAACTCTGAAACTCACCATCAAAATGCCGACAATGAATTAGAGGTCTCACATACAATTGACGCTTTTTTGTTTTATTTATTTTTTGTCTTTTGTGGAGCAAATGCAATCAAACTATCGCCCTGTTTTATTAATGTCAATTTATTTGCGCTCAGCACTGCCATCTAGAGGAAATATTGTGTTAATGTGCATTCACACATAAAATACGGACGGAGGTATGAAGACATCACCGTGTAGAACGTACGTACAAAATACGGACGTAAATTGCCACACGTTGAGCATAAATGGGCCTTGAGAGGGGTGCTAACGTTGCAGGTCAAACAAGCTCCACTGTGACCTCCGTTGACGATGGTAATGCTCAAATTAAATGTCATGCATTAGACTAGCACATTATCGATTTGCAACTGCGAGCATGCTTTTACACTACCTCTTGTCAAGTTCAGTATGTTTGTATCAAGTATGTTCAGTCTTGTGCAGAAAATAATTTTGAGAAAAAATAAATTTTTGCTTTTGTTGCAAAAGACTGTGTAGAACTACTTTATTAGCACCCACAGATTTGTTTGGGAATCGGTAAGAGAATTGATTAGGAATTGGATTGATAGGCAGAATCGATAATGCCATCGATATTGATAAAAACGTATCAATACCCATCCCTAATCAAGATATCTCTCAGCCTGACCTTGCTAGCCTGGGCCCGCCCATACTTCCTGTGACGCTACATTCAATTTCGCGAGCAAGTCAGTATGGCCACCATGCCGATTTAGAGGAATTATTTTTCCCAAATCTGTGGGCACCAATGAGAATCGAGCTTACGCATACATCATCGGAATGAGTGGTCTGATTGGTTGTAGATTCGTCAAGTAGTATACAGAGGCATCTGATGGACGCAGGTTAAGCCCGCCTCCCAGAAGATGTTTAGTAATGTAGGATGGCCAGAATAAGCTCCTATGAGCTTTGTCACGCAAGCCAGGCTATGACCTTGCACACAATGGGCTCAACTCTATTCAGAGGCCACCTTTCAGAAATGGATTAAAAGAAGTCTCTAGAGATTGCCATAATTGTTCTCTTTAAAAAGAATTGTGTTGCGAAGAGGAAAAAGGTCTTTCTGGAAATGTACCAGCCCCTGCCAGGAGATGCTCCTTAGGACAAGAAAGTGCTAGAATAATACGGCAGACTTGGTCTAAGAAATGTGAGCAGATAGGGAAATGATATATTACTCATGACCTAATATCGGGCTCATGTTTATTAGATCTGTTTAATGGTATTTCCATTATATTGTGGACTCTTCAGAAAGTCATCATTCAGTCATCAATATAATGACCTATAAGATTTGTGATCTACTGGTTTAATAGGGGAATTATACCTCTAATAATTATAGTATCTGGGTACTAAAGTGTTACTGAAGTGTCCAGTTCATCCTTCAGTTGGTGCATATATGTGGGAAGGAATCCAACTGCACGTATGAGGTGTCTTTCAGCAAGGAAATGAACCCTTAAATCTGTGCATACTGTAAATACAGTATGTGCTTCAGCTCACTGCTCTAGAAATGTATGTGACTGTGTGTGTATGTAGTGTGTATACTACTGCCAGATGAATTAAATGCAGTGAATACTCACAATATTAAAGATATCATAATATTAATCTAGAGAGAAAATATTGGCACATAACACAACTGGACAAATCTGCAATAGGAACATAACAAGTACCTGAAATTCACACTGTGTGTGCCTGGACTGGACTGGTGGGTATATCTCAAATAGTAGTTTATTTGTAACATAACAAACCCTGAAATTGCCACTACGTGTGTGCAAAACACAGGGTTCAAAGATGCCATACACATTCACAAAAACACAAAAACTACTGTGTAATACTCACCAAAGCTCTTATTTAATGGTGTTATAGTGCAATGAGTGCCACCCTTCCTGGGCTACAGTATAGTGATTGGAGAAAATGAGGCAAACAGAATGTGATTGATAAACTCTCCAAATAAAGGCTGAGACATTCAGCCTGATCATTGATTAGAGTGGAGTGCTTCCCAGTCTGTGGCTGTAAATTGACTTGACCTACTGAGGGAATTACTGTAAATTGGTGTATCCGTCAATCACACTTTTAATTTCGGTAACTCTGGAGGCCCGTGCTGTGTTGTCAGTCACAGAGAGACAAATCTCCTCCTTTCCTCCTGCGCCCAATTTGCTTCAGATGAATGAGCTTCCCCACAAGGCTTAATAAGGTTGATAGTTTGCAATCGGTGGACACTACAGCTTGTTAGGAGAGGGGTCCCTCTTGTGGCCACACTGGGCTAATGTGGCAGCCCACGATGGATTTCAGTCTGATGTAATTGAATCATAACATAATCATTACTTTCATGTGTGAATCATGTTATGATCATCCTGTGTCAGAGTCTAAACAGATTTGAGAGGTAGTAGTAAACAATATGTATCATATGAACAAGAAAATTGGTTGGAAGAAAAATATTAACCTTAGCTCTGTGACACAAATGTCAAACCACAAAATTATTATTTGTGCATTTATTTCATTTTTTTAAAAACAGGACCATTCCTACTACAATGCAAAATATCTGACACACATCATAGCTTTTTCTCCTGAGAGTAAACACCACAGTTAAAACATATAACTTTTTTTGTTTGTGTGGCTTGGTCTCTGTATGTATTTTTGCAACTTACAGTATATTAAATAACTTACATCATACAAAGTCATGAAGTCATATAAACATACTACTATTGCGTCTATTATCAGAAAGGCACCACAACAGACATGTATGTCCTATGAGGAAAGTTTCTGACCCTGGGAAAGTTCCAGAAACTACAAAAGTATGTCCGCTGAGCATACCCCCTTTCTAAATACCTCTGGGTTGGTGTGCTAAGAGGAGGAGATTCCAGGAGAACAGCTAAAGCCTAAGTTGGCTCAGGGGCTGGTTTGGCTAAGTTGGACAGGACTCGGGCCTGATCCACTGCATCCAGGAGGTTTTTGGAGTCCATGGCCATCGTGTGTGCCGCAGCCAGCATCTGCTTTTTACACTCCTCTTTCAGTGAGGTTATGGCATTCTGTTGAGCCAAACGCATCTTGCTGATCAACTCCGCCAGATCTTTATTCAGCAACTTCTGAGTGCCCTCGATCTGTATTTGTGTGTGTGTGTGTGTGTGTGTAAGAGAGAGAAGGAGAGCAAAAGGAAAGAAAAAGGTTTACAACCATTCACTTTGTGATTATTTGGAACTGAGAAAAGGGGAAGCTATCCTTCAAAAACAAATACTCTTGGTCATTATGTTGTGTTTGATGGTGCAATACCTCGGTCTTGCTGGACTTGTCAAGGTCTGGCAGAGTTTCATCCACGCTGTTTATCAACATTCGCAGGGTAAGCCCGATAGTCTGAAAAAGAGAAACAAACAGATAACATTAGCTGACTACGCAACTTCCCATTTCTTCTTAACACTTCTAGAGAAACAGAAAATTCTGATTACCATTCCTGAATCTTAAAAATCCAGCAATGGGGTTAAACTTTTTTATTATGGCATGCACATTACTATTTTAAACAATGGACAATGGAATTTCCTGGCATTTGTATTTCTTGCATTCAAAACCGTTACGTGAAATACGTGTTTGCTGCATTCTGAAGATGTTTGGTACAAATCCTTTTCATGATGGCGGTTACACATGGAAATGGGAAGTAAGAGACTTAACTCCAGACCTACTTTCAAATCCTGACTGAGGTGTGGTCTGGGTTTACTCAGGTTTTGGTGTGTGAACAGTGCACTTTCATGGTGATTTCTATGGTATATGTAGAATATATAGTATACAAATACATCATTTATTATGATTGTTGCACTGATTGGTACATGGATGTTCCCATACCTTCACTAAGTTGACATATTCAGAGGGGGGAAGCATGTTGACATCATTCTTCAGCTGCACCACCAACTTCACCATTTCCATGACGTTTGTGTACACTGCATCCTCAGAGCGATCCAGCTCTGCAGTGGGGGCTGGCTACACAACCAGGGACACATGTGGTCTGTTAACATGCTGCTTGCACAAGAAACAGATGCAGTTATGTGTGACCTTAGATGCATTTATGCTAGGTTGAGTGAACACAGATTAAACATCTACCAATTTATCTTTAAGTTTGGTTTGGACTACAAAGACCGAAAAAGACATTAAGCCAATCTGCCCAGCCACCGACAACAAAGCTCCCTGGCAAAGCTTGGAGCCAAATAAGCAGGCATGTGAGGGGAGCCTGAGGCTCTAAATGAAGGGCCCTGCTGCTTTGATGGCAAACAGCTGCCAAACGGGCAGCTTATGGACGTGGACGGCAGCATGCGGGGTGCTTCAAAGAGTGGCGGCGGCAGCAGCGTCTGGGCGGAGTTCCAGCCTGCCTTTAATGAGGAAATTACCTGGGCGATCAGTCGAGGAGGCTTCTCTGGAGGACCTTTGAACTGAGCTTCTGAGAAGAAGATGGAAAGGATATATATATGTTTACAAGTATAAAAACACATATACAGTATGTTTATGTATGTTTATATTTGACAGCTTGGAGGGCTAATAGCTACTGATATAGTATTAACTGTTGTGGAACTAGGATACTAGGATATTCAGAAAACCTGAATATCTAAATATTCTCCACAGTGTCTTTTTGGAACACGCACACACACTGCAGTAGTATTGATCTGAGCCAGTGCTGATTAAGGACTTACCATCTCTCTGCTCCCCCTCAACTTTCTAAAGCAACAGTGTAGAAAAAAATAGATGAACAATAATACAGCTCAGAGCTGATCAAAGATATAAACAAAAATATTAACAATGTGATCTATATGTTTAAAGACATCTTACCAATATGAGGAAGGAATATGGAATTTTATATTAGGAAAGGATATGAAAGGAATTATTAGGAATATTAAACACTTTACATACCATATTTGGTTTTGCCTCATCTTCTCCAATTGGATCCTACATAACAGATTCAAATGGCAACAAACATGGCAAATGAAAATAAAGTGTCAAATCCACTGACGTTTACGTGACAACAATTTGTTTACCTGTGAACAACACAAGGCCTACAGAAAAGTATGACCTGTGTTGATTCATCTAAAGCTTCAACTAAACTTGACACCTGCCTATATGTGATTTTCATCACAGAGCCTAAATCTTACTAGCTGTCCTTTTAGTTTTCTTTGTCTTATCTTTTCTCTTTCTGAGCATGTGTCCCCAGCACAGTTGACAGAAATGTAAAAAAAAAAAAAAAAGACATCTATTCTAATTTAACTTCCGGTTATATGAGTTCAACTTCCTCTGTAGACCATAACATTACAGGACAGGTTTTTTTTACACGTAATGCCTTCCAGATTGTTAAACTTCCTGAACTATAAACTTTAAGGCTTACTACATCTTTCATCACGTCTAAAAAGACAACACAGGGGCTGTAATCCTCAAACAAACACTCAAACAAACACAACAAACCATGGGCAACTCATCAGCAAGAAGATGGTTGGGGACGTGTATTACCCACCACCATACATTCAGAACACTGCTACCACACTCCTACACTCCACAGGCACAAAATAATCTGTTGTCTTACTCACTACCCACCCACCAACATACCACAACATTGGTCCCTCACTTCCACACTCACAATGTAACCAGTATGGCCCCCACCCAACATACATAAAGAACACTCCCCCCCTCACTCAACACTATATCAACAGCTAGTTCCCACACACAACAGTACACTACCCACACCCAACACATCAAAAGCTAGTTCCCTCCTCACACTTAACAGTACACTACCCGCACCCCCACTGATTCACCAGCTAGCACTTTCCCCACATTCACACATTCCCCCCCATCACTGCACTACCAGCTAATCCCCCTTTCTCACATACAACAGTACACATTTAACAGTAAGCCTCCTTCCCACATACTGCCCTCCCACACCCATATGCATCACCACTAAGACACATTTTCCTCACATTAACCGCACACCACATGCCTTGCTGTCAACAGTGTGCCCTCCCATATGAGCCCTGCCAGTTGGCTTGGCCCCTTGAGTAGTACTTCTGCTCAATGTTTCTTCCTTTTCTTGCCCCTGTGGGAGTAGTCCTAATGGCATAGCTGTGGCCTTTCTCCACACTATTCTATAACATTCATATAGCCATATAGCGCCCCCATATAGTGCATACTCTGGTGCCCCTAGTGTTTGTTTGAGTACTACAGCCCCTGTGATGTCTTTCAAGAGTTTTTTCACAATGCATTCAGGGGGCAATAAGCAAGTCGATCAAGGGGAGATGCCTCCTGCAGAATCTCATAGAGCACCTTTGAAGTATAAAAGAAAACTGCCTTAGGCTTCTCCCTCAGATATGATTGCATAAATCTGAATGCAGTACTCTGCATATGGTTAGATAGGAACACAGCATTTCTTTAATTCTATTGCTGTTTGTCTGTCTTACCAGCATCTTCTCCTCCTGTCTGAGCCATTCATTGTCCTCCCTCATCTGCTGTTTCTGCCTCCTCAGAGTGTCCTGCACGTGCTGCTTCTCCATTTCCCACAGCTTCTGAGTATCCTCTCGGCTGGATGGTGCTTCTCTCTCCTGCAACACCCCCACCCCCCATCCCCACCCACAACACACACACAGACACACACACATATATGTGATGTAGCCTTTGTGTGAATCTCAACTGCCCCCACTGTGCCCTTGGGCAAGGCACTTAACCCACTTAAGTCACTTTGAATAAAAGTGTCTGCTAAATGCATAAATGTCAATGTAGGATCTGAAAGGATCTATTTTTTAAATGGGAGATACAACAGTGAAATGAAAATGGAATGAAAAACACACTCCGTCTTTAACGAGATAGAGATGGCTAAGCTTCGGTAACTATAAAAGATAATGATTCCTATATGAAAAAGGACCAACATCACTTTCTGGTTCTGTAATACTCTACTTTTGAATACAGAGATGATAGAACATATGTCTGAGGAAATGCTGTGAGCTGAAAAAACAACTCTTCAGACATGGTGGTTGTCATCTGCACTGAAAAGCTTCCTCAAACCTGATGGGCAGAAGTCTTACCCCCAGACTGTGTCGGCGAGGGGACACAGGAAGTGTGAGTCTACTGTGGCCCGGAAGGAATGTGGTGTGCGGGTCCGGCGGGCTGCCGATGGCGGGTGAGCTAGCACACAGCACCTCAGGCAGCTGAGGGAGGGGCAAGGGCAGAGGGTACACGGGAGCCAGGGGCACATATTCAAACACATCAGGCACACACACACACACACACACACAGGCTCTGCTCAGGAGGATTGCACACAAAACTCACACACATGCACATACAGAAGTTTACAGGCACAGATTACATATACACAAATGCAAAAATAAAAAACATTAACATTCTCTCACACACACACACACACAAACAGATACAGTAAAAAAATGTTTAAAAAAAAACTCATGCAAAAATGCGCATTAGTAAACACAAAAATATGATTTCACACACATTCAATCACACAAACACACACACACACATTTACACAGGGAAAAGATAAATGAGACAGTGGTACATGGCCTGAAAACACTAAGCATAGGAGCTGTTAGCACTACATACAGGCCACAGAAAATGCAGACACCACTGGCTTATTACTGTAATGGAGGCTGGAGATTGAGTTTGGGCCAAAAACACAAGCCCAGAGAAGCATGTGCATTTACTGTAAGCATGTAGCATACACACCCATTTGTACCGAGCAACCAAATAAAACATACTTTGAGGGAGAATACTTTTGATACATATTGGTATAATGTACTGAAAGATGTTTATTGGTGCAGAGGAAATACACATGATGTGCACTGTATGTAAGGAGATGAGGCTGAAGCGTGGGTGACATGCAGCCCAGGGTGGCCTGTGAGATTTTGAGAGAGGGGTGCAGTGCATGTGAAGAAGGAAAAGTGAGAACATTTTTGAAAAAGGAGAGAAACAAGGGAACCTGAATCTGAAGTCCCGAGGGATTGTGACGCAAAGACGACCTCATCCGTGACGGCTGCGGAAGGTCAACAGAAAAGTGAAGGTTACATGTGTGGGGTGTCTTATGTGTGTCTATTTCTGTGAGCATTTTACCTTGTGCGTGTGTGTTTGTTTGTATATGTGTGTGCTTGTGTTTGTACACATGTGTGTCTATTTTAAATACTTTTTAAAAATACAGTTTTTACCTTTGGTGGAGGCTCGTTTAGAGTTCTACAAGAGCGGGCTTTATCCCTTTGTGTTTCAACTTCCTTGTCCTTCTCCATCTTATGGACATCACTGTAAAATGACACAAAATAATATCTTTACATGAAGTGACATAAAACCCAGGGTTTCATCATCTTTCCTCACACAACTCACACAGAAAAAAGTAAATGCTTCTGGGATACACCACCCTTGTTTCTGGGATACAACGCCCTTTTTTTTGTACTGCGGTAAAATACATAAACACACAAAAGGCACAAACTTAGATAAACTGTACATACAAGGAATCATTTTCATAGATGTCAAGATACAAAAACACTTTGAGTAGAGACATTTACATAAATATACCGTTTTACCCTATAAAATATACTTTATTAATTCAGGAACACATTAAAGGGATAGTTCAGTTTTTAACACATTGAGCCCCTTTCACAGGTTGTCTAAAATGCAGTAAAGTGGTTGACATCGAAATTTTGACGACTGCTTCTGTCTCGGCTATTTGGGAAATGTAGAATAGCCTCTGCCTGCTTTCAAAATAGCTAGCAATGGGCATGTGTTGTTTCTATCCTTAAAACACTGGTTTTAAAAAAGTGCTACTCACCAAGTGGTTAGTGGTGCTCAATTATGTTCCAAAACATGTATCGTAGCGAAATAAAGCTTCCATCATGTTTTATTTGGCACTTTGTTTATATGAAGGAGCAAATAGATCCCTATGGGACTTACAAAATGGCAAATAAAACATGACAGAAACTGTATTTTGCTACGATACTTGGGTTGGAACATCAGCAAACGCCACTAATCACTCCATGAGAAGCACTTTTTTAAAACCAGTGTTCAAAAGGATAGAAATAACAAATGCCCATTGCTAGCCATTTTAAAGGCAGGCAGAGGCGATTTTATATTTCCCAAATAGCCGAGACAGGAGCAATCATCAAGATTTTGGTGTGAACCTCTTTATTTCATTTTAGACAACCTGTGAAAGGGGCTCAATGTGTTAAAAACCGAACTATCCCTTTAAGGCTTTATGGGTCTTCTATTTGTCAAAAAACTGTTGTTTTAAAATGCTTTCCCAATTAATTAGCAATAAAAAATATGTTTGACATTATCAGAACATTTGCCAATTCTTTTAAAACTAGAAATGCCTATGCTGTACATACTCTACAATGAATAACATTTGAAAATGTTTGGGTAGAGCCCCCAGATGCACCAAATGTTTAGTCTCTTTCCATACACTACCCAATTGTTATGTGTATTTTCGAAGAAGATCCATCCAGTGATTGTGATCCAAATGATACTGGCTCAGGCCTTCAGTAAATATATCTCAAGTAAACATTTCCCTTACCTCAGCTTATAAACCAGCTCAGGGAATTTTGGGCGCTGGTGGGGGTCGTAGGTCCAGCAGCGGGTCATGATGGAGTAGAGCGTTGGTGGGCAGTCCTCTGGCTTGGGCAGACGCACGCCTTTCTCCAGCAGGTTTATGACATCCTTATTCTCCAGCCAGAAGAACGGCTGCTGGCCATGGCTCATAATCTCCCACATGCAAACAGCTGGGGAGCAACCACACACACACACACACACACACACACACACACAAGTACTTTTATTTGGATCTTAGCAAGCAAGTAAATACAAGATCCAAATACCATGACAAAAGATATTAACAGGGTGACAGATTCACACAGGCTTACACATTTCTACCAGTACTTTTTGCCTGCAATTTTGCCGGCCTCTTTGATCCCATCTGCAATGTTCTGACAACGTCCTTATGTACATGGCCTAAACTTCCAAAAACCAGTACACACACACACACACACACAAGCAAACAAACACACAGACACAAGCACACAAAAATACAGAGACCACAAACACATTATCCAAACCATCCTGACGCATCCTTCTCCTGCATGTATTAACAGTGGCAATTATGACGGCCTTACAGACTGTGTGGGGTAGCGTCACAGCATGAACGCCGTGCAGAACACACACACACACACACACACAACATTAAAAGCCAATGGACAACTTCAGCTAAATGTAAGCTTTTTGTTCTGTATTTTATTTTTTAAAGTTGTGCATCATTTCACAATTCTGATGCTGCTACCTAAACAAGGGGCGTGGTAGCACCGTGGTTAATGAACCCAGCTAGCATGCTGGCAGTCCTTGACCAAGGCACTTAACCTTAAGGTGCTTCAGGATAGACTGGCCCTAAAGTAACTGATATTTGACAAATATTTGTCACTTTGGATAAAAGCTTCTTCTAAGAGCAAAAATGTAAATGCAACTATAAACAGGAAAAACCCCTATTATCACCTGTTAATCAGCACAAAATGAGCACAAAACCTGTTATCCAATGTAAGAGCAGAGGTGGCCCTTTGCAGATTTTTGTATGGTGGACTTTTCTCAAGTGCATCAGTTCTCAGGCTAGTAAGTACAGCCGTTAGCGAAACAATTGATTACGGAGGCATGAATAGCCTGTGATGATAACATTTACATTTACATTTACATTTATGCATTTAGCAGACGCTTTTATCCAAAGCGACTTACAAAACGAGGATAACAATCAAGCGACATAGCAGAAACCTTAAGGAGCATAGTGCTAGGGGATAGTGCTTCAGTTCATTTTAGTGCTAGGATAGAAGATGTTCTCTGAATAGCTGGGTCTTTAAGAGCTTTTTGAAGGCCTCCAGA
>JAGFZM010003036.1:0-10677 GCA_017657215.1 Limnothrissa miodon
AAAAATCCTCCACTGCCACTATCAGTCATTATAATCATTCATGTGTTAATGTCTTTATTTGAAATGAGATGTCCAGAAAAGGACGAATAAAAGTTTTTTTTTTTCACCTTCGCTCTCCACCCAACCACCATCTTGTCTATTATCTGAAAGGACTGAGCATGTCACCGACTTTTGTGTCAAAATTATGTCACATTTGTGTATGTTTGTGTTTATATTTGTATTTCAAAGCAAATACTTTTGACCAACAAAGCCTCTACTATATTTCACCCCCTGCCCTCAGGTCCTCAGTCCACAGAAACTGGTTTATTTTGGGGGTAAACTGCCCTCATTTGTTTGTATTTACAAATGCAATAACATCGCTGGCCTTTAAAGCTAATGTTAACCTGTGCTAACTAATCAGTTACTTATTCTAAATGTATTTCTGTTGGGCCTCTCACTATGATGCTCTGGCAGTAGCATTCTCGCAGAAGCTTCTTGGCACTAAGTACTTGAATGAAACGTCAGTAGTTTCCAGGCACCCCAGTTCCGAAAGGTTTGACTGGGATATATTAGATTGAGCTCATAACTGCTCACCTTCTAGCACCTGTGGGTTGCCCGTTACCATCCACATTTCTGCGGCAGGCTGCCAACATCCATGGCTGGGTTGTATATTTAGCGTCTGCATCCAGGCAGTTGGCTGGACATGCTTTGAAAGTCAATAGCATAAAGACACACAGTGATATATTACACCAGAGACTTCACGGCATATGGGAATGGGTGCTTGCTTGGGACGAACAGAAGTGTCAGATTCTTAGTAGGCCTAAGAGAGACTAAAGTCTGAAAAGCCTACCGTGTCAACTGTGAAACAAAATTAATTGTAAACGCTGAACTCAAATACACCTCCCTCACTCATTTACACACACACACATACACAGGCACAGGCCTGATTTGTCAGAACTGGTCATTCTTTTCTTTAGATAATAGCTCATTCTAAAGAGCACTCCATCCCAGGAAAGCAGCTGGGCCTGACGGACTGTGTCCGACTGCTTAAAGCCTGTGCTGCAGAACTGGGAGAGCCACTATAGCACATCTTCAACCGGAGTCTCCGTCTTGGGAGAGTCCCAGCACTGTGGAAGACATCATGTCTCATTCCCGTCCCCAAGAAACCACACCCAAGTGAGCTTAATGACTTCAGGCCAGTCGCTCTCACATCACACCTGATGAAGACCATGGAGAGACTGGTTCTGGGGATACTTAAGCCACAGGTGCGACATGCACTAGACCCATTACAGTTTGCTTATCAGGAGAAAGTGGGCGTCGACGATGCCATCTCATACCTCCTACACAGGACACACACTCACCTGGACAAGGAGAAAAGTGCTGAGAGAAGCATGTTCTTTGACTTCTCCAGTGTTTTTAACACCATCCAAACCCCCAGACTGAGTGACAAGCTCCTGCAGATGGGTGTGGATGCCCACCTGATATCCTGGATTGCAGACTACCTGACGGAGCAGCCACAGTTCGTCAGACTGAAGGACTGCCTCTCTGATACTGTCATCAGCAGCACCTGAGCTCCACAGGGAACAGTGCTCTCTCCAGTCCTGTTCACCCTGTACACATCTGACTTCTGCTACAACACGGAGTCATGTCACATGCAGAAGTTTTCAGACGATACTGCAATTGTGGGTTGTATCAGGAATGGGCAGGAGAAGGAGGAGCCTGGTGGAGGACTTTGTGCAATGGTGCAGACTCAACCACCTACAACTCAACACTGCCAAGACCAAGGAGATGGTGGTGCACTTCAGGAGCCAAGGCCAAGCCTGCCCTGATGCCAGTCACCATAGAGGGGGTTAATGTGGAGATGGTGAAAACATACAAGTACCTGGGAATACGTCTGGACAATAAACTGGACTGGTCAGTCAACACAGAAGCACTCTACAAGTAGGGGCAGTGTAGGTTGTACTTCCTGAGGAGGCTGCGGTCCTTCAACGTCTGCAGCAAGCAGCTCTGGATGTTTTATCAGTCTGTCTCCTCTTCTATGCTATGGCATGCTGGGGAGGAAGCACTAAGAAGAGGGATGCTGGGCGACTAGACAGGCTGGTAAGGAAAGCTGGCTTTGTTGTGGGAGCTGAACTGGAGTGCATCACTTCAGTATCAGACAAAAGGACCCTGAACAAGCTACTCAACATCCTGGACAGTGACTGTCATCCACTCCACAGCGCAATCATGCAGCAGAAGAGCTTGATCAGCTGGAGACTACGCTCCCTGACATGCACAACAGACAGACTTAGGAAGTCATTTGTACCCAGGGCCATACAACTCTACAATGCTTCACTGAAAGGAAAAGGAGAGTTGGACTTCTCTGCATCGTATATGTGCACCTTAACCCTCATACACTTACAAGACATTTTTCTACAAAACTGTGTATTGTTGACACTGCCTACGGAGTGGACCTTACTGGCTACATTAGCCCACATGCACAACCCCTCCTTACACTGTAACTTCATACTTGACCAATAACAATAACTGTAACTTGATACTTGACTGATGTATGAACCCTTATATGATTTATCCTTGCACTGATGCTGTAATTTTTATATTATTAGGCTATTTTTATTTTTATCTTATTGTCCATACTTATACTAGAACTGTTAAAATGCTATGCCTATATTTTTATTGCCCATTTTACATATGCACATATTTATTGCTGGTCACTAGACTTTTAACCTTGCACTGTTGCACTACTGGACTCATTTGTACTACTACCTTGACACACACCTCATACTGGACCACAGTACATTAATGCGCTTCTCTACCCTTTGTATTTGTATTCTATTGTTCTTTTTAGTAATGTTGATCTAGTCATGTTGTTTTGTTGATCTGCTTCTTATCATCCTGTACACTGTAGTATATGTTGTGTGTGTTTTTTTAAGCTGCAGGGACCTTGAATTTTCCTTGGGGATCAATAAAGTAGGCCTATCTGTCTGTCTATCTATCTATCTAACTAACAGCCTATAATAACACTGACTATAAAGTAACTTTCTGATATTGTAGGCGGCGCACGTCGTTTTGTCAATTTCACTCAAGCGCACAACCTGCACCCCGACCCTACTTCTCTGGGAGAAGGCTAGCTTCAAGCCAATGGGAGAGTTGACGCACTGACGCTAGAGGTTGGCATATGAATGCATCAGAGCGAGGGGGGAGGTAAACAAGATGGCGGCAGCCGTAGAGCAGCTGCATTAGTAGGAGCAGATATCAAGCTAAAGATTATGCATACACTGACAACTTCATGCGAAGAAACAAATCCAGGAAGAAAAGTTAAACAGGTCTGCCACATTTGAATAGCCTAAAACAGAGGTACGGAATTCATATGTCGGTTCCATTCACCCCGCTCTCCAGTGCAACCAGCGGCTAACCAACACGGCAGTTATCCTGCTTCAGCCAGCGGCTGCTACCTCCCGTCTTGACAACATAAATGTTAGCTATCCGGCTAGCTAAGCTAGGTAGTTTACTTGGACTAACGTTACCGGGGAAGAGACAAGTCAAGTAAATATATTGGGCGGAAGCTTACTAAATACGAAGTTGTCACAACAGAATGCCTAATGGTGTATTAAGTGTTGAATATTAGTAATGAGTGCTGTAAGGGTTGTTATCTCGTATCC
Source organism: Limnothrissa miodon (assembly GCA_017657215.1). Lineage (NCBI taxonomy): Eukaryota > Metazoa > Chordata > Actinopteri > Clupeiformes > Clupeidae > Limnothrissa > Limnothrissa miodon. The sequence continues at coordinate 3,642 of JAGFZM010003036.1, forward strand.
TTGTTGAAAATGATTGCACGGGACTGGAGGAGTTAATCTAACGTTTAAAGTCAAGGAAGCGTGCCTGCCTCCAAGCACTGCGAGCCCAATGAAGCTAAACGACAGCTAGTAACATTTGGTTTGGCAACTAGTGAATTTGATCAGCTAACGTTAGCTTCTTAGCTTATCAAGTTTATGTCGTCCTGTTTATTGCAGCCGGGTACATTTTCTGATGAAGTGATTGCAGTGATATTGGAAAGTGTCTACTTGTCTACTAATCTCTTTCCATTTGTTCGTCGAGGATTGTTATCTCTGCGATTCATCCAATTAGTTAGCCAAATGTTTGTATTAACGTTAGGCACCCTAGCATAAATCCTGCTTCATGAAGAAATCATACATCCAAAAGTGATAACTTATGCTAGCCTAAAGTAAGTGTGGAATTATTCATTGTTCCGTTAGCTAAACAACATGACGGGAGGTGTGAATGATCAATGTTTGCTAATGTAAGTTGTAGGCTAATCAGTGACTGTCATTCCAAAAAGCAAATTTTGCCATTCCTAACTTGGATCAGCCGACACAAGTAACTGCAACGAACATAACCGTTAACCTTAAAGTAGTCTGGTATGTTGGCAGAGGCTGTCGTATCTGGGCATTTCAATGCTATTTCATACCAGTGGACGTGAGGGTTACGGCTAGCGGTGTAATTCATTAAATACTAATACAGTACTGGTTTAGTTAATTCGATAAAAATGACACATTGTAGCTACAGCAGTATAAAGGTAAACTATTAGCCATTGCTAAGGTTAACTAACGTAAGTTAGCTGGCATGGTTGGCAGCATGATCAGTGATATGTAACGTTAGCAGCTACGTTCATGCCTAGTTGTTGCAAACTTGACATTATTGAGTCATTATAGCAAGTGTTAATGAAAGCTTTCTTTGCAGTGAACCAGCGCATTTGGGTTATTGTCAAGAGGACTAATACAATGTCCTGGCTTTGAAGTACCAAAGAGGAAGGTTCATTTTTTTGTGGTGCACCATTGGAGCCACGGTTTGCCAAACCTACCTGTGTAGCCCCATCCAGCAACTGATGCGCCTCTGATGTAGCAAAAACGGACTGCTTGCCAAGAATTTCTGAGAACCTGCACCTTCCTAGGAGTTTGTACGGATTCGTATAGGCACGGCCAACTCGTCAAACCAGACAGGCATTCCCTGTGCTCGCCTTCCAATGGAGTTGACAGAGGGAATAACAAGGCATTGTGTGATTTCAATACCTTAGAATGCCAGATCCAAGGTTTACACCACCACACTGTATAGGCCTAAGACTCTCCCCAGACCTCATGATCACAGATCAGTCTGACTAAACCAGAGACAACTTGCCTTTTCCCTTTTTCCCCTCATCCCTTGTTTGTTTGCACTGGACCTCTGGGGGAGTGTGGATCCTGAGCAGTAGGCAGAGGAGCAGGTGATGTGTCCCATGCACCAGCGCAGACAGTGGCTGCAACCCGGCACCTGCCCTCCCCAATGCCACTCGTGATTTTAGATTGATTTGAATTCCTGTTGCATCAGGATATTCTCTCTCACACACACACACACACACACACACACTCACTCTGTAGCAGGCACATCCTGAGGGACTGCCCCCCCCCCCTCCACTCCCTTCAACCGTAGCAGCGGGAGCTGTAGCGTGTCGTGTCGTGTGTTAGCTCAGCCTAACACGGACCCAGTGAGGTCGGGATGAGCGCGGGGGACCTGCAGCCGCTGGATTACCTGGCGGAGAGCGAACTCATGGGCATGGATGCCTTCATCCACCGCATTGACTCCACGGAGGTCATCTACCAGCCGCGGCGGAAGCGTGCCAAGCTGGTGGGCAAGTACCTGATGGGCGACCTGCTGGGTGAGGGCTCCTACGGGAAGGTGAAGGAGATGCTCGACTCGGAGACGCTGTGCCGGCGCGCCGTCAAGATCCTCAAGAAGAAGAAGCTACGCCGGATCCCCAACGGAGAGGCCAACGTCAAGAAGTGAGTTAACAGAGCTCCCATTGCTGCTTCCTTCAGCCTTTCTCTTTCTCTCTGCTGCCACCATCTCTCTCTCTCTCTCTCTCTCTCTCTCTCTCTCTCTCTCTCTCTCTGCTTCCTTCAGCCTTTCTCTTTCTCTCTGTTGCCACCATCTCTCTCTCTCTCTCCAAAAAGCTGTTTCCCCTTCAAAAGTCTGCTGAATTCTTCAGAGTACTCTCCCTCCATCTGTCTTTCTCTGTCTCTCTCCCTTTCTCTCTCTTGCTGTCTTTTTTTCTAATCCTTCTCTTTCTCCCCCCCCCTACCAGTCTCTACTTAATTCCCACCATCTCTCTTTCCCTCTCCTCTCTTTCCCTCTCCTCCTTTTCCTCACTTCTATAGTCTCTGGTTAAAAATATCTCTCTCTCTCTCTCTGTCTCTCTCTCTCTTTCTCTCTCTCTCTCTCTCTGTCTCTGTCTCTGTCTCTGTCTCTGTCAATTCAATTCAATTCAATTCAATTCAATTGGCTTTATTGGCATGACCATTCATATAGACAGTGTTGCCAAAGCATGTAGTGTACATTAAAAACAAACATCAAAGTGGTGATGATATAAACTAAACAGAGAATAACAAATGTATACATGTAAGGATACACACATCTACACACACACACACACACACACACACACACACACACACACACACACACACAGGTTGTCTCTGTCCTCTGTCTCTGTCCTCTATCCTCTCCTCCATCAGTTGTTCTGTGTGCCTGTATGTAGCAGTGAGTTATTGAGTGCTTGGCCCATGCTAATGCTCCTCTCTGGTGATCCTCACTCAGAGCTGTACGACTGTGTATCCCGACTGTGCTCACGGTCCTACTTTGTCTTTTTTCGCTCTCGTCCACGGACGGGTGCCCGCTCAGCTCACATCAGCTGTATGGAACTGGCTTCTGCTTTGCTATCAGAAATTTCTCCCTAAAAATGTCCGTCCGCTTCATATCACTGGTAGTCATAGCGATGCTTATGGACAAGATATAGTGGCATCATTAAAACAGGGTATCAAATGAGTTTTGTTTGGTTATTATTGGTACGTGGCTGTTTGCCACAACATGGCACTATTTTGGGCATCCCATAATTTACTGTGTGTCTGAGTGGTTGTGCCACTGAGCTGTAGCTGCTGAGGCTTTGAACACAACCTAAACACTGAGACTACTGCCACTATAACAATATAGTGTCACTTCAGCATAGGGGTGGGCAATATAGACGATATATATGATCGTATGCAATATGAATTTTGCCAATGATAGAGATTTTGGGTCATATCGCCATACCGTGATAGGCTCATTGCGTTTCCACAACCATGTGAAAAAATGTTGACCTGTAGCTTCACCTTATTGATAGTATCTTTTCATTCTTACAACGAAACTGTAAGAGCCTATAAATTGAACAGCTACTGTCTGACACAAATGCAGCTTACCAGTTTACGTCTGTGTGAATTTGAGAGTCTAATATAAACACCTCCGAACGATGACTAAACAACTGTTGTACATATTGACTTTATGCTATGGTAACCATTAAGAAACTGTTATGCTGTAAGTTACATACCAAAGTATACCGTGATATATATCATCTACCGTCTATGGTTCAAAATATATCGCATTATAAATTTTAGACTATATCGCCCACCCCTACTTCAGCACACATGGACTTCAGCAGAGAGGAGATGGAAGTGTTAGCAGTTACTAGAGGATCTGAGCGTATGCTATTCAATGGAAGCCTGCTATTAGAACAGCCTCTTAGTGTAAATTGCAGGTTAAAAAGTTAGACTTAATGCAATGTGGTTATTAAACATAAATATTAGAACTACCAAACCTAGTTTTGTATGGTCATGGTCAAAAAAGCCTACGTCACGAGAGGAACTCACCGCAAGAACTGCGTTTGTGCTAATTAGTTTTGAGAGGTGCTGTACCTAGTTTTAGCTCCAAAATACGTTTACTTCACGCACAGCCCACACAAACGCCTGTCAAACATAACGTGAGGGCAATATCAGTACATTTATTTTCTTTCTGATGATGGGCATTGTTAATTAAATCACGAGGAATATAGGCTACCACATTTTTAGGAAACTTTTTTTTGACATTTGATGCATCTTGACATGATTGCTTGCCTGTAACGTTACAATATGCATCACTACGGCTCTGAATAAGACTATCGACACCATGTAAGTAATGTATTCAGTCATTGTCCCTCATTGCTATTCTACGTTATGGGCAGATTTTGAGAATATTTAGACTCTTATATTAGCACTCCAGCTAGCTACTCACCAGGACAGCTGACTAACACTCCATTCATTCTCCTCACACCAAGCTTCAATAACTCTTTCAGGGCCATGATTCCTGACAATTTCCTCTCTCACGCTTGACAGGCTCAACACTGTAGGGCTACGGTCCATAAAGGATTCGTTGGGTTTCCACCGCTGTCTCCCAGTCGTTCTCGTTCTCCATTGCATTGCGTTGGCGCGAGAGTGGCCTCACTTATGTTCTTTATGGGAGCCTATGGAAGAGTATTGCTTAACCCAAAAATCTATAATATTAGGATTAGGAGGTGAAAGTGAGCATGTCTAAAATGTTCATGAGAAATCTGGTTTTGATTGATCACTGTTTTGGTACATTAATCTACGTTAAGCTTTGTCTGTAGGCTAATGGGCGCCTATGTAGAGGAAAAAGCGTAGGCTAGGTATCATTCATAGTTTTCGGATTTCGGTTTTGATATTTAGAGAGCTGAAAGAGATGTCCATGAGAAATTTGGTGATGATTGATCGCTGTTTTGGCACATTAAGCTACTTTTTGCATTTACATGTTGAGCATTTTAGGTTGTCCCGAGTACTGTGAGTTCCTTTCATGCCGTAACGCGGAAATAACAACAAACTCGCTAGCTTTTTTCAAACCGCAATATGTTATTTTAACGCATTTTAAGACAAAAATCATCAAATACACAGTGAATGCTTTATGTACGCATTTATTAATGGTGATGGTTAACCTGAAATTGAACTCTTAAGTGTCTCTCTTTGGTTTCTGCCCGTAGTGCTCTCTCGTTCTCTCTCTCTCTCTCTCTCTCTCTCTCTCTCTCGTTCTCTCTCGCTCTCTCTCGCTCTCTTTATTTCTTATCTGTCCGTGATGCTGACTAGCCTAAGACCTAATGCCCTTGCTAACTTGGCCAGGGCCTTATACATTTAAAGGCATTTCAGTCTGAGGAATGTATAGTCTGCATGGTAACTTCCTGTTTACCTGAGATAGGGAACCAATCCAACACGAAATGGTGAAATTCAAATTGTAATTCCTCCCACTTTCTGCAGTCATTAGTAATAGTGGTTGTGAGCTCATTCAATGCCCGCAGAGCCACTTTGATCTGTGTCTGTTAATCCCACCTCATGGAAGTTGGAGATAACAGGAAATTGGTATGAAATCAAATCGGTATGAATCGGGCTTGTTGAATTTCATATCGAACCCCTATACATAGACATCCCTATTTATAGGATGCGGTTAGGTCATGGAATTTTCATTTGAGAAAAGTATGGAAAAGAGTGGAAATCCTGAATTCAGTTGATCACTGTGTGTGTGTGTGTGTGTGTGTGTGCCTATTTGCTTGACTGTTTATTACTTGGTCAGTGTAGGCATCGCCTCTTTACTACTAGGAGTGTCATTCTCCTACACAAACTATTGTGCAGTGCTGGAGTAGAAGGATTTGGAAGTGTGTGTGTGTGTGTGTGTGTGTGGCTGTGTGGCTGTAGAAGGAAGAGCTGGAGTTGCCCATGATGACTCATGAGTTGCAAGGCTGCTGTGTCACTGGCTCTGAGTGTCTGTGCTGGGGCAATAAACAAGCAGCTCTGGACCCCACCGTGTGTGTGTGTGTGTGTGTGTGTGTGTGTGTGTGTGTGTGTGCGCGTGCGCGTGCGCGCGCGCTGTGGCCATAAACAACAGCTCTGGACCCCTCCAATGGCCAGTGGGAGAGTGTAGGATTAATGTGTCTTCTCTATGGCAGGACCTTGGTGGACTGACATATCCAGAGAAAGGGCCAAGAGAGTGTGTGAGAGAGAGAGACAGACACACACACACACACACACACACACACGCACGCACATGCAGGTGTAAGCCTAAGGCTCATTGCATCACATTAGTGGGTAGAAAAGCGCAGTGGCATTAGCTGAGTTAGCTTAGCTCTCTCTCTCTCTCTCTCTCTCTGTGTGTGTGTGTGTGTGTCTGTGTGTGTGCAGTATTCTTCACTGAGCTTGGTGCAGCACTGCTTGTGTGTGTGTGAGTGTGTGTGGAAAAGAGAGTCAGAGGGCAGAAATGCATGTTGGAATGTGTTGGCCCTTTAGTCTGCCTGAAGGCACTTGGCCTTATTGGAGCACAATTGCTTGGTGAGACCCGGTCCTGGGCATGTGTTATAGACAGAATAACCTGCCTGGTTTGTATTGACCGTATTTGGTGAAATGTCAGTCTCCCTTTTTTTGTGTATGGTTCAGCGGGTTAAGCTGGTTAAGCGCGGGTCCTTTGCTTTTTGCAGCAATTTCTTTAGTTCCTTCTCATGACGTAACATTTGATGAAGCTTTTGATGAAGCTTTGAGTCTTTAGGTAGACTTTTGACAACACAATCTACATTAATAAACTTGGTGGTAGTGTTGATTTGAGTGTATCTTATTGATATGTAATATATATATCTAACCGCTTTGGCCATATATAGCCATAGATGTTAAAATGCCAATACATTTATTAATCAATCAATCAATCATATAAACTTGTGGTGCTATTACTGTAGCTTGGAGTTTACAGTTTACATTAGCTTGGAGTTTACAGTTTACATTAGCTTGGAGTTTACAGTTTCAAAGCATACTGGAGAACAATTGTGACCTGGTTGTGTGTAGCATAGCATGAATAAACTGCTAAATAGCATGCAGTAGTAGTGAGCAATAGTTAATTCCAACTAAGCAGTGCCTGGTGTTTGCATAGCATGGAGATGTGCTGCTAGTGTAAGCGTAGCATGGACATGTGCTGCTAGTGTTA
>JAGFZM010003037.1:368-19512 GCA_017657215.1 Limnothrissa miodon
AGCTTTTCAGATTTATTTTCTGCCATAGAGCCCAAAATGCCAAATCTTAATATTGTACTTGTTGTTTTGTTTACTTTGAATGCACAATATTTCAATGCAAACTATTTGACTATTAATGTAAACTTGTTCACATATATTCAAAACAGTCATCTCTTGTTGATTTTGCTTCCTTTGAGCACTTATGTGCACTTGTCTGAATATTCTCATTCATCTAGTTCATGGAAGTCCTAGTGTTCAGCTAAAGCAACTGGACTTCTTTTTTGAGCTTCTAGAAATTTCACTTTCCATCCAGAAAGCTTGATCAGGTCTTCACTGTTTATAGGAGTTTCTCCTGACCTGTGGGTGTGAACTGTAGACCACGCCCCTCATCATGTGATCAAGGATCAGAAGAATCACCCATTAACTTAATGAGCATATCAAGGTATTGAGCCAAATCTCCTTGGGAGGGATGTCAAAGCAGAATGGTATGTAGCAGACAGATGATGGCCTAGTACCAGTTTTTTACTTTAAAATAAGTATAAATTCACTGGAAGTCTAAGATCTCATAATGTTCAGTGTCTTTTACAAGCCTGTGAATCATATGCCAAAAAGGACACCATGACCAGCAAGGCTGTTCCAGCACAATACTGTAAATCTGAGACTTCTTGCTTTGCACTCCGACTCTACCAAACCAAACAATATGCCGTCTACATGCGCCACCTGCTGGTGAGGGAAAAATCTCTGACAATTGTGCTGGTCTATCTACTATATTAATAATAATCGTAATAACGTTAGGATTAGTCTTCGATTATAAATCAATAAAGTCAATAGTACACCTATATTTAGTTTATAATATAATCTGTCTCAGCAGTCTTTTAAGTTAAGTTTAAATACAGAGTTTACTTTCAATAATGATAGATGGTTAAATTGAATTGAGCAAAACGTTCTAAAAACTCAAATGTAGCCTTTTACAGAACATTGTTTACTTTATTTTGAGTTGTATTTATTAAGCTATCCTTTATTTTTAAAAGCCCTACATCTTTTTCGATGCGATCCTGCTCACTTGCACACTCGCACGCACGCAAACACACACACACGTACATAGCCTATCTATATACATACGAGTGCGCGCGCACCACGTACTTGAACACACATACATTCGTACATATGCAAGTGGTTAGTCTCTCTCTACCTGTCTGTGTTTCCACACAGCAATATGGGGCTGCGGAAATATCGGGGAACCCAAGTGGTGGGTCTATGCGTGTCTCACCTTAGTTGTGGGCTCCACATTTGCAGCACAACCTTTGGCATTATTCTTGTTAGACTTAGTTTACTCAATTTTGTGCAACAGGCGTCTTCGCATCCACAGTGCTTAGACTTTCAGCCACCATTCAAACCCACAACCCACCTAGAGTTTTGCACCCATTACGACAACTTCGGATGCTGTGACCAAGATGCAGACAGTGCCATTGCGGAGAGGTATTGGGATCTCATAGACCTTGTTGAGCTTAAGGAGTATGAGCGCTGTGGCGATGTGGTGAAAGACATTATGTGTCAGGTAGGCCTAACTGCTCTGAAAATTACTTTTAAACGAACACCTTTGATTTTGATTAAATTACCCAGCATTGTTGGTGAACATCCTCGCTTTAACGTCGCATATGCACTCTTTCTCGTTTCAGTATTCTCGTTTTGTATACACCATGATTTGCATACACCTTAAAGGTGGAGGCGCTCAGGCGCACATACCTGAAATTGAACCTGCTTCCTAATTATAGTAAAAGAACGTTTGACTCAGTTTGAATTAGATGCGCAATCAACGGTTTCCTCTGTGTTTGCTGAGAATGCTTAAAGAAATGTAGTCCAAATGAACGCGAGACGATAAGTGAAAGTCTGATAGGCTACAGTTTGGGCTAAAAGCAGAATTGTAGGCTACATTGAACTACGGTACTTCCATCTTAGTCTTAGACTTCTGATGTTATAGCCTATTCAGATTCTTTGTCTGTCTATTTGTCAATTGAAATGAAATCAAAAATTCAAAAGTCATTTTTGTTTTCAGATGTTTGTAAAATTTCATTAATAAATAAATTCTAAATAATAAATTAAAAAAAAAAATTAAAACTTTAGAATGTTGTTAATGAATACAGAGTAATTAAGTTGAACCCTACACATCAACGTTTGGTTAATGATGCAGCAGAGGTGACCTGCACATCAGTAAAGTCTCATCATCTTTAAAGTTGTTTTTGTACCGTGCAAACTATATTTACACATTATTTGATGGCGAGCAGCTGGCCTGGTCTCCTAGATATCCCTGCACCGATGTCTGCCTCCGAGAAACTCCGATCATCTCCCTAGAAGCCAGATTGAATGACCTTGTTTGGCATTTAGATTTATGAAGGCAGTGGTTGATAAAAAAAAACATTTACCTTTTTCTTCATGCTTTTACTGTAGGCCAATGCAGATACATGTTTCTTAAAGCATTTTGAAGCATCTTTGTCTCCTGTCTTACTGATGTAACCTTAAACATACTATTAAAGTATACAAATTTTAATTATAAACATTAATTTGTTGATTTTCATAATAATTTGTATGTTAGCTCATCCATTATTAATGCTGGCATTTGGGTTCAGATTCTAAATGAAGTTTTATTTTTGCTGATTATGGAAAATACTATTTTCATTTATAATCCTGATGGTTATTTAAACCCAGGTGTAATTGATACTCACTTCTAATAATCTCAATAATAACTTTGCAACACATCTATCCATCTATCCTATCATCAGCCTTGTTAATCTGGTCATTGATATTCCAGGAATGCTCCCCATACGCGGCTCATCTGTTTGATGCTGAGAACCCCTATACACCAGTGCGTGAGCTCCCAGGGCTTTGCTTCTCGTACTGCCATGAGTTCCACAGCAAGTGTGGCTCCATTGTGAAGTATCTAACAGACAACAAATTTCTTCGGGAGGCATCGGACAAAGGCAGCACCACGTTCTGCAGTCTTATTGACCTCCCTGACAGGGATTACTGCTACCCAAACGTGCTCCAAAACAACTACCTCTCCAGCAACCTGGGCAAAGTCACGGAAGACCCCATGGGCTGTCTACAACTCTGCCTGACAGAGGTGGCCAATGGACTGCGAAACCCAGTATGTGTTACAGGTTACAGGACAGTTGACAGAAGCATTTGCACCAGCCAGCAATCACCCAGCTTGTCAGTCGCAGGAGGAGGCTTAGAATAGTGGTTCTAAAGCGTCTAGAGCAGTGGTTCTTTGTTCACCTTGTTGCTGGTACCGAACCCCACCAGTTTCATATGTGCATTCACCAAACCCCTCAGGGCGTCATCACAAATTTACACAATAATTTTGCTGTGTCCAAGCCTCGCGGCGGCGGCTCTGCTGAACCCCTGAGACCGACTCACCGAAACCCCTAGGGTTTGATCGAACCCAGGTTAAGAACCACACACCGAACCCCTAGGGTTTGATCGAACCCAGGTTAAGAACCACTCACCGAACCCTTAGGGTTTGATCGACCCCAGGTTAAGAACCACTCACCGAACCCTTAGGGTTTGATCGAACCCAGCTTAAGAACCACTCACCGAACCCCTAGGGTTTGATCGACCCCAGCTTAAGAACCACTCACCGAACCCCTAGGGTTTGATCGACCCCAGCTTAAGAACCACTCACCGAACCCCTAGGGTTTGATCTAACCCAGGTTAAGAACCACTCACCGAACCCCTAGGGTGTGATCTAACCCAGGTTAAGAACCACTCACCGAACCCCTAGGGTGTGATCTAACACAGGTTAAGAACCACTCACCGAACCCCTAGGGTGTGATCTAACCCAGGTTAAGAACCACTGGTCTAGAGAAATGTATTTACTGCAGATCAACAAAGTCTGCAAAAGGTCAGAAAGAATATCTGAAGTTGTGAAATAGGTGAAGCTTCATAGTGTCACTCTATGTCTCAGATATAAAGTCTCACACTCTTTGATAGGTTTTAATCCTCAGCTATGAAGTCAGTCTCCGTCTCTTTGATAAGGTTTGCCATGTAGACACATTAGATTCTTTAGAGACACTGAGTTGTATCTCATTGTTGTCCTGCTGCAGGTTCTGATGCTCCACAGTGCGGATCACACCCACCGCATGTTTGTGGCAGAGCAGGTGGGATTTGTGTGGGTCTACCTGCGTGACGGCAGCCGTGTGGAGCAGCCCTTCCTGGACCTGAGTGGGGAGGTGCTGACCACGCCCTGGCTGGGGGATGAGAGGGGTTTTCTGGGCATGGCCTTCCACCCGCGTTACCGTGACAACGGCCGCTTCTACATATATTACTCCATCCTAGTGCAGGGCAGCCTGGAGAAGGTCCGTATCAGCGAGATGAGAGTGTCCCCCTACGACATGAACAGGGCCGACCACAACTCAGAGAGGTCTGCTGGGAGGCCTTGGAGGAGAGCTTTATCTAGCATTGGCACCTGGCCTTGGCACCTAGCCTTGGAACCTAGCCTTGGCACCTACCTAGCTTGGATGAAGGGAGGTTTTTATGGTCGCTAATCTCTTTTGCAGGGTTATTCTGGAGATAGCAGAGCCAGCTGCCAACCACAATGGTGGACAACTGCTGTTTGGCCTTGATGGATACCTGTACATCTTCACGGGAGATGGCGGAAAAGCGGGTGATCCTTTTGGAAAATTCGGAAATGCACAAAATAAGTGAGTATATTGCATTACTAAAATAATTCAATAATGGAATTGAACATCATTTCTTTTCCAAGACACCTACTGACATGAGGATGTGAATACTAAACCATTAAACCAGTGCTCCCAAAGGAACCATGCAAGTTCCATGATTTCTAACCCTAAAATACATAGAAGAATAATACTCTTTTGATCCCGTGAGGGAAAATTCAGTCTCTGCATTTATCCCAATCCGTGAATTAGTGAAACACACTCAGCACGCAACTCAACTGTCATATCACGAACATGGTTTCTGTTCTCTGCTTGTAGGAGTGTTTTGCTGGGTAAAGTATTGCGTATTGATGTAGACGGTAGCAGCTCTGACGGAAGACCCTACAATATCCCACCTGACAACCCCTTTGTCGGCGAAAAAGATGCACGGGCAGAGGTGTATGCCTACGGCGTCAGAAACATGTGGCGATGCTCAGTGGACCGAGGCGACCCTGTGACTGGCTATGGCCGCGGCAGAATCATCTGTGGCGACGTGGGTCAGAACCGCTATGAGGAGGTGGACATCATTTTGAAAGGAGGCAACTATGGATGGAGAGCCAAAGAGGGCTTTGAGTGCTTTGACATGAAGCTGTGTCAGAATAGCTCAATGCGTGAGTATCAGTGACTGCCACATCAATTTGGATTTAACCCCCAACACATGACACACAATGATCCTTTCTTTTTTTATTGACAGATGATATTCTTCCCATATTTGCTTATGGGCATCACATCGGGAAATCCGTAACAGGTGGTTATTTGTACAGAGGATGTGAGTCACCCAACCTCAATGGCCTGTATATCTTTGGAGACTTCGTGAGTGGGTGGGTGCCGTGTTTATTCATGATTGTGTACGTGTCGTGTTTATTCATGATTGTGTATGTGTCGTGTTTATTCATGATTGTGTATGTGTCGTGTTTATTCATGATTGTGTATGTGTCGTGTTTATTCATGATTGTGTATGTGTCGTGTTTATTCATGAGTGGGTGGGTGTAGTGTTTATTCATGAGTGGGTGGGTGTAGTGTTTATTCATGAGTGGGTGGGTGTAGTGTTTATTCATGAATGGGTGGGTGTAGTGTTTATTCATGAGTGGGTGGGTGCAGTGTTTATTCATGAGTGGGTGGGTGTAGTGTTTATTCATGAGTGGGTGGGTGTTGTGTTTATTCATGATTGTGTATGTGTCGTGTTTATTCATGAGTGGGTGGGTGCCGTGTTTATTCATGAGTGGGTGGGTGGGTGCCGTGTTTATGGTCGGTCATGAGTGTTCAACTGACTAACTTTAGATAGACTCCTTCCACTTCTTTTAAAAGCGCTGTAGAATACACTAGACACATGCACATTCAGCATAATTAAAGGATATCAACTGATAGCAAATCTGATAGCAACTGATAGCAAATCTGTTCCATGGCTGACTGAGAAAGTATGGTTGCAGTGACACAATCTAGGGTGAGTGACTTGAGAGAGATCCTAATGACAAGTGTCTGTCTGTGTGTGTGTGTGTGTGTGTGCATTGGCTGTTGTCCCTCAGTCGATTGATGGCCTTACAGGAGGAGGGGAAGACAGGGACTTGGAAGGAGAGGAGCATCTGCATGGGAGATGCAAGCACATGCTCATTTCCTGGACTCATCAACCACCACCATAAATTCATCATCTCTTTTGCTGAAGATGAACCAGGCATGTTTTAAGACCTTGTTAATAACTGCATGCAGTAGAAATATTTACTCATGTATTTCAATTTATTATCATTATAACTGCATGCAGTAGAAATATTTACTCATGTATTTGAATATTATTATTATAACTGCATGCAGTAGAAATATTTACTCATGTATTTGAATATATAATTATAACTGCATGCAGTAGAAATATTTACTCATGAATTTAAATATATTATTATAACTACATGCAGTAGAAATATTTACTCATGTATTTCAATATATTTTTTAATTTATTTATTCTCAAATATCTCCTCTATGCTCTAAAATCTCTTCTTAAAGATGTCTGATGTCTGTCTGTGCTTGTGTAGGAGAATTGTATTTTCTGGCGAGCTCATATCCAAGTGCCATATCTCCCTCTGGAACTATTTACAAGTTTATGGATCCCTCTAGGTATAGTATCATACTGCAAACTAAACAAACTATACAGATCTCACATGACTCTCTGCTCTTAAATGGCCGATAAATACTAGGAAATATAAGACAGCCACATGTGGCGTTGTGCACTTAGTTGGCCATCCTCAGAAGGTGCTATTACTTATTCAAGCAAGAGTCAGGTTTGCACATGTCTTTTATTAAAGTTCTTGGCGTCTGATCAGCTGAAGGGCTTGTTAAATGTACAGATGGATAAGAACTCACATTTCTATTCTCTGAATGTGCTTCTGCACTGTCTTTCTCTTTTTCTCTCCTAATATGTTTATTGTGTTAATATTCATTGTTTATTTATGTTATTGGGACCACAACATTATCCAAAAACCTTCATCACCGAGGTTGAATCCCTTTTCACCACCTGTTCCAGCACTGGTCAATTCCACAAGTAATTTATACATGTTCTTCACATTCTTTCTCTCTTATCTTGGAATGCAAGCGTTGTCTCCCAGTCCTCCGGTTGCTTATTCAGACCATTACAAAAAGAATCTCTATGGTCAATCAAAGCAAAAGCGGTTATTATTCTTTAATATGTTTTAAATATTATCCGTGAGCAGTCCATACTAACTTAAAGGCCCACTATGCAACATTTTTCATTTAATTAATCCGTTTCATACTGTTTAGGATGCTAAAATTAGTCATTACACGGCGAACGAACGGTGTAGAATGCGCCACCGTGGCCAATAGTGGTAGATACAGCACTTGCAATGTTCAGCAGCGCGGACCGCCTCCAATAGAATGCAGTGCAATACAATGCAGCAGTCTTTAGAGGGAGCTTGTGAGAGAGAAAAACAGAATGTTGCTTAGCCCCGGTTTAAGGCTTGTCACTGTGTTAGTTGGACTCATTACATCACAGATACTACATTAGTTGGACTCATTACATACAGTACACAGATACTACATTATAGATACTTTGTTTTGATTTGTCTAGAATTTGTTTAGAATCTAGATATATCAAATAGAACCCAAATGAACGGGGTTGGGAGTGGATATTAACACAGCTGGGTTCAGCCAGGTACCAACTGCTGGAATTTCATCTGAATTCCTCATCTCATCATTAAAACATCTTTGTTCACCTTGGATAAATCCACTGGTGACCTGCAAACCAGACGGCCATGCCTTTGTCTCCAGCTGTTATTCATTCCCGGGCTCTACAAGTGCACTCTTTTACTGAGTAGTGGAAAGAGAAACTAGCCAAAAATGCTGAGACAATTATTGAATCCTCAGCCTTTGTCAGTATAATCTCCATTGATTTCCATTGACTCCATTGATTGGACCTGAGTAAATGTTGCACTGTCTATTGGTGTTGCCTATTAAAATATATCCAGTATTACAAATGATTACAGATATTATACTTACATCTTTTGTGCTTTTTCCAGGAGAGCACCTCCAGGGAAATGTAAATACAAGCCACTTCCTGTGAAAATCAAAAAAGGCAAAAAAGTGCCGTTTGTTCCAAGAGAATGTAAGTTCTTTTTGTCACTCACCTGTCTTGAATTAGTGGGTTCTTACTTGATGCCTGTCAATTCCTTCCATTGACTTCTATACAGTGTAGAAAAGATGAGTGATGGAAAGAAAACATATTTCTTCAGCAACAAATCTAAGCAGCTTGTATTGTAGTTCCCATTCTATTGTTATTGTTGTTGTTTTTATTCTAATTGGGAGTAAGAGTGACAGGGAATGTGCAGAAGAAAGAAGAGAAGTGACCTTGGGTTGGACTTGAACCAGGACCTCCTGGTTTATGGTTTATCGCCACAGCCTATTCTGAGACACCTTGGTGGTTTTATTAAGTTACAAACCTTTCTAAATACAAAAAAAGTAAAGTGAGGTTAGTTTAAAAAGCACATTTAATATGAGCACAGACAAGACACAGACAAGACAAGACACATCAAGACTAGACAGTCAAACAAAGGAGATAAGAGCAGATGGTGGCTATTTCACAAGAACTCACATCTACACACACAAATGCCGGATTTTTTTGTAAGAGAAAAAATCAAGCCTTAATGTGGTTATAGTGCATTTCAACTATTTTAGCCACGTAATTGTTATTATTATTATTATTATTATTATTATTGTCTATTTCAACCAGGTTGTTGTTATAAACGCAAAGGTCAGAAGTCAAAAGATCAATCCATTTTCATCTTTTTACGTCATTTAAGTCGTTTAGAGGAAACGTGTTTGTGGTGTTGTACTGAGCCACTACTTGTTACCCCACTTTTAGTTATTTATTGTACCTATGTATATTTTATTCTATGCTACCTATTTATATGCTAGCTTTTATTCTTCCTACTCTCTCTTTACCACTAATTCTAACTGTGTCTGAATTACATCACCACTAATTCCAACTGTGTCTGAATTACATCACCACTAATTCCAACTGTGTCTGTATTACAGCGACTGTGCTGGATGTCCATGAAAGGCCTACAAGACCTCCACTTCAAAAACTGAAAACATTTACAACCAAAGCACCTGTGACCAGCCAACCTAAACCCACTCAGGTTGTGACCAGCAATATTTCTCCAACAAACAAGACTACCAGTACACCTCTACCAACAAGGAAACCTACTATACCAACCTCAAATCCAATATTTACAAACCAAACACTCTTCATGAAAATGCCCACAGTAAATGCACAGAAAAAGCAGAAGACAACAAAGTCACCTGTGATAACTCAATTTGAAACCACCCCACGTAGTGCCAGTAACATTGTTCCAGTAACTAAGACCAAAAATATGTCTTTTCCTACAAGACATTCTACTTTACCTACTACCTCCTTGAATGCACAATCTGTGAAGCAAATCCTCTCAAAGTCTACAGGTTCCTCAGAGAAAAAGATGAAGACAACCAAAGCGTCTGTGACCAGTGCTCTTGAAACATCTCCACATACAATTGCTCCAACAACTAGCAAAACCACTTCATCTCCTACTAGCAAGTCCATATCACTAACAACATCATCAAATGTAATATATTTGAACAAAATGATTCCCAAGGAAAGGCCTACAAGACCTCCCCAAAAACAATCAAAGTCATTTGAGATTAAGGCACTTATTACAAGTCCACCTGAAAACACTCCATATATGGGCAACATTTCTCTGATAACTAAGAACAAAACAACTTTGGACCTGAAGAGAAATTCTTCCTGTCCAACAGCCTTGAAATCAAACAATATAAACCGAACCCTCTCCCAGCTAAGTCCTCTAATACCTCTACAAAAACAGTTGAAGACTTTGGCAACATCAGCACCTGTGACAAGTCCACCTGAAACCACTTCACTTATGGCATGTAATACTGCTTTGATAACTAAAAATAAAACTACTTCACTCGTGATAAAAGAGACCACTTTCCCAACATCCTCAAAAACAAACTATAAAAACCAAACCCTTTCCAAGCAACAGCCTCAGAGAAAAGTGAAGATCACCCAGACGAAGGCTAAAATCAGACATCCCAACTTGAAAGTTGCACTAAAGATCAATTTACTGAACAAGAGAAAGAAGGTTACAGCCAAGAGACCTTATAAACAACCACCAAAGCAGAGTCTGGAGAAGCCAAAAATGACCAAAAAAGGAACAATGAAACCAGTAACAATAAAAAGCAAGAAGACAGAAAAAAGACAAAAGGACTTAGCCCTTAACCCTAACCCTACCCCTTAACCCTAACCCTACCCCTTAACCCTTAACCAGGGGTTAAATTGGGCCGGGGCTGAGCATAATAACATAAGCTCATGTTGCATTATGACATCAAAAGCAACAAACCTTTTTTCACGCTTTTCAGTTAAGTGTAATTAATTAGGCTAAACTATTGTTCTATCAATTAGTAAAACAATGAGTTTTGTGTAACCTAATAGACCGCCTGGTTTTCCTGATATAGACTAGTACAATTTTCACAAAAGAGGAGTTCTAGCGGCAAATTTGAGGAAAAGTTGGTAAACCATGTTTTTAACATAATTTGAGGGTGCTGATTCTGAATATTGTGTTTACCAAGTTGAATTCTGAGTTTTAAGCCTTCTAATTTGCATATTAAAATAAGATAAACTTTTTTTATTATTATTATTTCTAAACTAATTAGTTACACAACATGGCATTTGGCTCCAATTTCATACTTAAGTGCTAAAATAGTGCAGGATTCATAACAAAATGTTTATTTAACATATTGTATGGAATTAAGGTAACAAAACAAGGTAGAGCAGGAGTCATCATTTGACGTTTATTAATAATACATGGGATAAAGGTAAAAAAACAAACAGCATTCAAAAAATGAACCATTTAAGCTATTTTAACCATCTTAAAATTTAAACAAAAATGAGAATGAGACCTAATAAAAACACAAATCAAATTTATTTACAGCAGTAAGATAAACAGTGAGTGCCTCTCCAACTCCATGGACAGTTGAAGCATTCTCGTCGTCAATGCAAAACGTCACTGTGGAAAGAAAAAATCACACATGAGGATTTTATGGTTTGTTTGATGTTTGTTCTTTTAAGCTGTATTAAAATAAAAAAAAAAGTTTAGAGAAAGAATTGCTGTACCTGTCAAACGTAATGTCGATTCAGTTCCATAAGTAAAGGCAAAAGTGCTTGATCAACAGTCAGTACAGCAAAGCTCTGGTTAAATGATTTAGCAACTTGCCTGATTCTTCTGACAACAGTATTCATAGTGTTGATGTCATGTGCTGGATATGGGATGATGGGCATATAGCCAACCAAGCTGATCTTAGGATTTGTGTCAGATTCTTCTTCATTGAAACTTGTCCAGCCAGGTTTGGGATTTTGTGCCTGACGTTTCATGTGAAATGCCCTGTCTTTGGCAACTGCCTTTATTGCTGCCGGACAATCACTGAGCGTTTGTTCGAACCATTGCTTGCATACATTATCATTCTCAGATATACACAGGCAAGATTATGTTCATTTCCTCCGGAACTTTAAGAGTGACCTGCTGAGTTGGAGAAACCATTTTCTAGAGGATCAACTGATATTGGGCCTCTTTGCCAGGCAGCATACTGGGTTGCATGGAAAGTGTTTTGGCCATCAAGAGTCCCCTCATTAATGTCAATGTTGTCCGCAGAAAAATTAATAAAACGCCCCTGAACTAAATTGGCTGGGATGATGGCTCCAGTCTCCTTGTCCATTGTTGATAAAGTCTGTGTTGCAAGGGCAGTGTCAATTCAGAGGATATCCCTATAACTAATTATATGTCCAGCATTATGAAACATCTCCACCAATTTTTTTGACCGTGTTGCCTGATGTAAGCTTGCACCAAGGCCAATGTGTTTGGGAGTCCAGTTCTTTCCCCCACTCACCATGTACACCACGTACTTGAACTAGTCTGAGGTGTGGTTATGGTTGAATGTGATGGTTTATTTAGTTGTTGTATTTTATCCTTATCGGTAAAAGTTGCGAAACAGCTCTCATGCCAATGTACTTCCCCTTCATCCCCAGTCCTTATGGTCAAAATCCTGTGGATCCAATCGATATTAGCTGCATCTAGAAATTTCTGTCTTTCTTCAGCTGATGCCTAAGTGATTGTAGACCTTGAGCTGTTCCTTTGTAAATTTTATCTTTTTTCGATTTCTGGCATATAATGAAGCCAAACATGAAAGGACTCAAACAAGCATACTCTTCCATTTTTGTCCACCACCATAGAAGGAGTGACTAGAGCACATCCATGTCATGTACTATATCCCAATATTTCAGTGAGGCAGTAGACTGTTCTCAACAAAGGGTAAAAGCTGATGAGGGCAAACAGTGACTAATGACTTGCTGAAAAAAAAAAGACCAGTCATCTAGAATCCAACTCTAGCCAACATCTGTGTCAGGACTTTGTTTCAGTTCTGTTCATCAAATGAATAACACAAGTGGTCTATACTGCAACTACTACATATACTACAACTACTATATTGCAACTAATGCTAATTAAGGATCATATGGTGACTTATATATTTAATATTTATGTCATATTGATACATTATGTTGATATTTGTTTAGTGGACTTTTTCCGAAATATGTTTAATTCAAGAGAACTTAATTTGCCTACATGACTGCTATGCTGTTATGCTAATAACAAGCTTAAAACTCAAAACCCAAACAAAATATTTTTAATCAGCGTCCTCAAATTATGGGGAATAGCATGTTTACCGACTTGTTCTCAAAATTGCCATTAGATCTTTTTTTCTCAAGTTATTTGGGCGTTTTTTGCCCAGTAGAGTAGTACCATTTTCATAACGGAGGACTTCTAGTGGTAAATTTGAGGGAAAGTTGATAAACCACCTTAGGTTACATAACTTGAGGGTGCTGATTTGGAATATTGCATTTCCAAAGCTGTATTTTTAGAGCTAAGCCTTGTAATTTGGATATTAATATGGGACTTTTTTGTTAATGTTTATTTTCTGGTCCCGTTTGAATTGAACTATGAATGGGACATATGTTTGTCAATTTAAAATATAATTTTTAATACAAAGACAACCACGATTCATAGCGAAGAAGTTTGATGGTAGAAGGTTTTGTGAGAGGCCGCTTTGTGAACTACAGCTCTTCACCCCAAATTAAATGTGTCACTATTGCATTGACTACTCTGGGTAGCTTAGCAGCTACGCTCAACGTTAGCCGCTAGCTGAGTAGCAGCTATATTATATTTGCTTAGTTCGCTCAAAATTTGCTCTTACCTGATCTGTTTAATCCAGTGATGTGTTGTGGGAATCTAGCTCAGTGGGATAGACAAATTGATCTCTAAAGAATATTCACGCAGAGTCAAAATGGGTATGTATCAACTCGTCTAAGTTTGGGGAAGAACATATTTCAATACTGAAGTACGGTGGTGTGTTGCTTTAAATGCAAAGAGGTGCTTAAATGAGTAGCTGTCAGTTGAATTCCATTGTGCATTTGTCCAGTTCAATTTCCATACATTAGCCTGCTAGCATACCTCAGGTAGCTACGAATGAAAGGCTAACGTAATGACATGAAGTTGACAAAGGCCTAACGTCACCTGAAGCTGGGCTACCTCTGGTAAACAAATAAAACAGTTTTCATCTGCTTCTGCTCTAAGCCTCAATTAACTGTCGACACAGTCTTGGTTTCACTTTATACTAGCCAATGTAGAAGGTTATGCATAAATAGACTTTTTTTCTTAAACAAGTGATGTAGTGCTCTACAAAAAAGCAGTGGTGGTCTTTGTGTTAGGATGCATGTCTTGGTTGCATTCATTGCATACATTTGTCGGATTGACATTTTTTCAACATTTATCCCAAAAAATAAATCAACTGTTTTGACACCAGATCATGCAAGCCTTGAAAGTTTCTCATAAAGGATCAATATTTACGCCACACTAACACATTGAGCATTTCCCCTCTGCATGTGAAACTTAAAGTTCTACAGTAGGCTACAGGTATTTGTGACAAGATTTAAAATGTTCTGACAGCCATAATATCCCAATAGCGATTTGATTTGGTACTATCATGGTCGTGTAGGCTATCTTGTGTGATTAAGTTATGACAGGTCTGTGACATTTATTACATTTCATGTCATGCATATGCCAGTACAAATTCTGACTCCAATCTGTACTTAAAAATTCCCAGTATAGTAGGCTATCTGAGTGAGTTAACAATTCACAAAAACATAGTGTAGTAAAGTGTGTGTGTATTCTGTGAAGTCAAAAAAAAAAAAAGATTGTTTGCTCCGACCCCAGACCAATAATTGGACTGTATTAGAGCTAGGATCCATGTTTGCATGGTAATATAGGAAAATCTTATCAGCTCTTGAAAGCCTTAAAACTCCTACCTGGAATGCAGTCTCTCGTTTTCTGCACACACACTTTTTCTAATTCACTTTTATCTCACAGCCAATTGTTTTGTAACTTTTTGTAAATTGTTTCAGGATAAAAGCATCTGCTAAATACATAATTGAGATAGCAGGACATTGGTAATGGGCTTTAGGCCTTGCTGTCAACAAAGCCATAGTCAGTCCTCCAGGTCCTCAGATGGATGTCTTGTGCAGATGTACTGCGGTGAGTATGAGGCAGTAACACCAGTTCTCTTGAGGGTCTCTTGAGGAGTCTGAATGCTGTGATTATGACTCTAAAGACAGACTAGCATGGCATACCGACTGACGGGAATGTGGAAATCTCTGTGTGCATGTCCTGGCCTGGTCCTCTGCTTCAATCTAACCCTAAGAGGGATGTTATCCAGTGAGGATGTTGAACACACTGGGGAATTTGCCCTCAGTCGGGGTAACAAATCAATCATCTCTTGAAAGTCTGAACAAAACACAGACATCAGCAGGAAGTTTTGCAAATGGCATGTCCCCAAGGCAGACGCCATGCTATTTTAATGTTATGTGGGCTTTAAAATAATCTTCCAATCTTCCATACCTACACTGCGGTGAAGCAGGGGTTTCCCTGGTAGGCATAATCAGGACACTTGTGATTACAGCAATTACAGCATTAGAACATTTGGGAGGATCCTTAGTGTTTTTAAGGTTATACTGGAATGTAAATAGGAGAGCTAATTAATGCAGAGAAACAACCATAATCACACTGTGTAAAACTTCTAAGCTCTGTGTTGAGATATCTGCATACAAACCAACAATTACAGGGCTGGAGTGGTATTCCAAGTAGGTGGTTAAGTGACCTAGGTTAACGCAGAGGAAGTTGTAAACCTGATAATAGAGCAGCCTTAGAATCATCATCCTCGTAAACAAAGCCACCTACCTACCCACTCTTAAGAGTTTTACCATGTCCTCTAGGTAAACTTATTAGTGTTTTACCATGTCCTCTAGGTAAACTTATTAGTGTTTTACCATGTCCTCTAGGTAAACTTATTAGTGTTTTACCATGTCCTCTAGGTAAACTTATTAGTATTTTACCATGTCCTCTAGGTAAACTTATTAGTGTTTTACCATGTCCTCTAGGTAAACTTATTAGTGTTTTACCATGTCCTCTAGGTAAACTTATTAGTGTTTTACTTGACCACCTACTTGGAATAGTGCTCCTAAAACACAATTATATCATATGAGAGACTGAAAACCTGCCCTAGGCAGTTGGGTTAGCCCCTTGAGCCGTCGGAACTGCCCAAGGTTTCTTCCTCTACCATAACAAGTAAAAACAAAAAACGCTGCTAGGGAGTTTTTCCTTGCCCCTGTTGCTCATTGGGCCTCTTGTGTTAAGCGCTTTGTGACATGCCTTTTGTAAAAATGCGCTATATAAATAAAATTGAATTGAATTGAATATGTAACAGCAGAATGCAAGAAAATGCAAAACCTATATTCAAGCCAAAGCAACACCACAAAGAAACTTCATCAATATTGTGATTAGAAATCAAACTCAAAATGCTTGTAATCAACTCAATACTGAAGCCTACCCTGAGTTATGTGACCTTTGAAGTCGTAGGGAAAAGTAGAGTGTGATTCTGGGATATGTGACCTTTGAAGTCGTAGGGAAAAGTGGATTGGGATTCTGGAGAACAACGCTACTGCACTATTGCAGCGCCTGAGCTCACAAATGAAGACATTTGTCATGAATCCCAAAAGTCAAAATATGATTACCGTGACCTCTGGCTGACCCCGGCTCGGCCACGCGGCCCAGTGGCAGCTCTGTGAGACATTTCACGTGGGACGGCCGTCAGTCAGCGTGACGAAAGAAAACCTCACCGCAGCTGAGAAACACACTGAACAAATGAGGGCCAGGAGGACTGCACATCTGACCGAAGGCATGATATAGTTACACACACACACACAAACACACACACACTATTTATGGGCACAGGGTGATGACAGAACCCATCAAGACATAATGGCCCTCAGGTTTCCCTGAGTCAACTGTGACTCGTTACGTCACCATTTTGGGGGGAAAAAATGTTGATTTTCCACCTCTCCTCGAGTTTAACCTTTCTCTGGCTCATTCAGCTGCTCTCTGAATCTGACAGCAGCTCTGTTAGCTACGCCCAGCAGAAATCTCTGAATCAGATGAGACCATCAGCAGCTCGCCTAGATTAGCAACTTGTTACAAAAAACTCTATTACACTGTTGTGACATAAAGACCAAGACACCGCAAGTGACTAAATGGGAAGAGTATACAGCCTCTGCCCAGTCCACACACACCAATGACATACTGAGTATACAGCCTCTGCCCGGTCCATACACACCAATGACATGTAAGCAAAACAGGACTACACACGCAAGATAACCTCCCACTTCAATGATAGCAAGGACGCACAGAGCCTATGGCAAGGCATCCAGGCTATCACAGACTACAAGCCTGCAGCGCGTAGCTGTGAGAGCGACACCACTCTGCCCAACAACCTGAACAGCTTCTTTGCACGATTTGAAGCACAGAACAACACACGCCCACAGAAAACACCACCACCTCCACACAACCAGCCTCTGTGCCTGTCTGCTGCCAGCGTGAAGAGGACACTCTCCGCCATCAACGCCCGGAAAGCAGCGGGTCCAGACAACATCCCTGGCAGTGTGCTGAAAGACTGCACAGAGGAGCTGAAGGATGTCTTCACAGACATCTTTAACACCTCCCTGAGGCAAGCCATTGTCCCACCATACTTCAAGACTGCCACCATCATACCTGTGCCAAAGAAATCATCCCCAGTCTGCTTCAATGACTACCGCCTTGTGTCACTGACACCCATCATCATGAAGTGCTTTGAATGACTAGTCATGTCACACATCAAATCCACCCTGCCTACCACCCTGGACCCATACCAGTTCGCATACAGAGCGAAACAATCCACAGAAGATGCAATCTGCTCTGCCCTCCACCCAGCCCTAACTCACCTGGACAAGAAAGACTCATATGTGTGAATGCTGTTCATAGACTTCAGTTCAGCATTCAACACCATAATACCACAACAACTCATCTACAAACTGGGCCTCAGCACCTCCCTCTGCAACTGGCTGCTAGATTTCCTCAGCCAGAGGCCTCAAGCGGTGCGTGTGGGCAACAATGTCTCAAACAGCATCACCCTGAGCATGGGGGCTCCACAAGGCTGTGTGCTCAGTCCGCTGCTCTTCACCCTGCTGACACATGACTGCACACCAACCTACAGCTCCAACCACCTGGTGAAGCAGACGACACAACTCTGGTGGGGCTCATCACCAAGGGCGATGAGACCCACTACAGGAAAGAGGTTGAGCTCCTGACCACGTGGTGCAGAGACAACAACCTCCTGCTAAATGTTAGCAAGACCAAAGAGGTTATTGTCAACTTCCAGAAAGGCCACACCTGTCACCACCCACTTACCATCAACAGCGCTGCGGTAGAGAGGGTGAGCAGCACCAAGTTCTTGGGGGTGCACATCAGTGAGGACCTCTCCTGGACTACCAACACCACATCACTGGCCAAGAAGCACAACAGTGCCTCTACTTCCTGCGCAAACTTAAGCGGGCAAGTGCCCCACCACACATCCTGACCACATTCTACAGAGGAACCATTGAAAGCATCCTTTCCAGCTGCATCACTGTGTGGGGCGGTAGCTGCACTGACTACAACAGAAATGCTCTACAACGCATCGTGAGAACAGCTGAGAGGATAGTCGGCGGACCACTCCCCTCCGTGCAAGACATCTACACCACCCGCCTCACCCGCAAAGCCAACACAATCAGCGATGCAACCCACCCCGCACACTGTCTGTTCAGCCTACTGCCCTCTGGTAAGAGATACAGAAGTCTCCGCTCCCGCACCACCAGGCTCGCCAACAGCTTTATCCACCAGGCTGTGAGACTGCTGAACTCTCTCCCCTACCGACTCCCAGCCAGCGGAACCACTAGACTGGCAGGAGTATAGGAAGACAGATTGAACTCTACCCCCCCCCCCCCTCACCACCACACACACTCCCCAACAAGGGAACAAACACTCTGAACCAAGAACCAAAACAACACTCTGGACTGAAATATAACTACCTCTGCATTGCAATTGCACACAGCTGCTGCTATATATTCAAGTATTCTTTTTTACTACTATTTATATACTACTACTGCTGCTACAATCTTGTGTTGCACTAAGAACAACAAACCAACGCTGCTGGAACACTTACTTTATGTTATGTCTTGTCTTATATATACTGTATGTATGTTATGTCTTGTCTTATATATACTGTATGTTTTACCTAAGTATAATGCCTTAAGCCTACTTGCACTTTTTTTACTTAACATTACCTTATTGTTTAGAATTGTTTTTTTTTTTTGTTGTGCATCTGCACTTTATTGTCGTCAACGTCTACGCATGGGACAAGTGTGAAACGCAATTTCGATTCCTTTGTATGTCAAGTACATGTGAAGAAATTGACAAATAAAACTGACTTGACTTGATCTC
>JAGFZM010003040.1:0-14154 GCA_017657215.1 Limnothrissa miodon
TCTCAGCAGAGGTGGATGAGGCAGGGATGAATCTCAGCAGAGGTGGATGTGGTAGGTGATGACTCTCAGCAGAGGTGAATGTGGTAGGGGATGACTCTCGGCAGAGGTGGTTGTGGTAGGGGATGACTCTCGGCAGAGGTGGTTGTGGTATGGGAGCCTTTCAGTAACCAGAAAGTTGCAGGTTCGAGCCCCACTAGACCCCATCGAAGTGTCCTTGAGCAAGACACTGAATCCCAAATTGCTCCTGGTGGAAGGCTGGTGCCTTGCATAGTAGCCCCCTCTACTGGTGTGTGAGTGTGTGTGTTTGTGTGTGTGATTGAATGAATGCCATAAAAAGGCAACAATAAACAGACTTAACTACACGTTTCAGACTTATAGGGAGACACATGGTGGAAAAAAGCCCTCACACATTCTGTAGATTTGGATATTCTAGGAATTACATTGAAATCAGCATTCTGTGACCTTAAAGGGCTCACACATTTACCTCATTACTTTTAAATTTAGGTAGGGAAATTGTTTTGTTCTGAGCCTTTTTAAATGAGCCTGCAGAAGATGCTCTAGCAGTGCTCCTGGGTCACTTTCAGACACACACATTTGCATTCACTATTATTGAACCTTAAAGAACAATTTCTGAAGGTCAAAAAACATGTTCTATGAGCTCTTTAAGGGTCTGGGAGGTGCTAGAGAGAAAGTAAGTCTTTATGTAATATAAGGTCATTAAGAGCTTTTTGTCTTAAAGGTGCTCTATGAGATGCAGGATTTTAGCGTGATTTCATTTTTATCTCAAATCGTAGGCATCTCCCCTTGATCGGCTAGCTTTCAACCTCCTGAATACACTATGAAAAACCCTGGTCTCAAAACACAACACAGTGCTACAGCATCAACTCCCAGTCAGTGTCATGGCTGTCTCTCTCAGTGTTACAGCATCAACTCCCAGTCAGTGTCATGGCTGTCTATCAGTGTTACAGCATCAACTCCCAGTCAGTGTCATGGCTGTCTATCAGTGTTACAGCATCAACTCCCAGTCAGTGTCATGGCTGTCTATCAGTGTTACAGCATCAACTCCCAGAGAGCGCCCCTCAGCCTTGACCGCCGCCCTGATGGCCAGCGAGGTGAGCGAGGCCGCATGCCGCAGCTGGTGAACCGTCATATCTGATGGCTCCGCCGTCTGGTCCTTAAGGAGCTCCTCCACATAGGAGGACAGCAAGAAGGCAGTGTTCATGACCCAGAAGCCTGGCCAGAGCAGATAAACGCCTTGTTCAGGAGCCGTTCCGTCCGTTGACAAGGCTTGGATGGAAGCTCGGGGGGAGATGACCACGTGGCTGCTGCTGCTGGCGCGAGGCATCCCGCGGCAGCGTCTTCTACTGTAGGGAGACGTAGGAGGCCAATGGCGCTCGCATTCTCCATGGCGTAGAACGCCGCTTGCCCCTGGAGGGGCGTGATCGCTGAAAACGGAGCCTTCCAGGAGGTCTGGACATCTGCGATCATGGTGGGGTGAGGCGGTAGTGGCACCGCATCGGGAGAGGGCTTAGCTCCGGAGAACAGGTCAAGAGCCTCTCTGGATCTCACTGAGGGAGCGGCAGGCCTAGCCTGCTAGCTGCTAGGGTAGCAGGGTAGGGTAGGGTAGCTAGCAAGCTGAGCGGCATGCGTCTTCTGAGATGGTGGAGCGTCAGTGACGATCAAATTCTGAGGCTGCGACAAAAATGACGAAACCTCATGTTCATCGACGGCTTCGATGACCGGTTCGTCGAATTCATCGTAGCAGGGTGGAGAGTCCCCTAGCATGGGCGAAGGCAGCTCCAATGGAGCTAGCTGGAGTGCTAGCCGCAAAGCTAACAGGAGCTAGCTGTCTAACCGGAGGTTGGCTGGAAGCTAGCTGTCTAACCGGAGGCTGGCTGGAAGCTAGCTGGCTAGCAGGAGCAAAATCCATCGTCGAGGCGGGGGCCCCAGCCGACCCAGCCGGATGCAGAGATGCCGGGGGACAAGCGGAGAGGGAGAGCCAGTGCCAACGGGGGAAACGACCGCCCTTGGACCTCCAGCTACTCCTTCGAAGAAGGTGGCCCGATTGGCGATAGCCGCAGGAGAGAGCTTCTGGCAGGCTGAGTAGAGCTCCGGCTGAGTAAAAGCCAAGATGGTGAGCCCCACGCCGAGGCAGAACATGCAGACAACATGGCGGTCACCATAAAGGCTTGACACGACGGACATTGACGAGTTGCCATCTCACGTCTCTGGGGCACCAGGTGGGTAGCCAAAGTGAGCACTTTCAGCGAGATGGAATCCAGAAGAGCTTTGAAAAAAGCTGTTTTAAAAACAGTTTTTTAGAAAAACCGTTGAGTTTAGGAATATTTGCGAAGCAAACGAGAAAGTCGACTCAGAACAAACAAGCGAGCTTGAGTGAAAGACGCAAGGAGGACCTGTACCGTAAGAGCAGTCAATATATAGACTTCCTGACGTCACGCAGTGGCTTTCTAGCTACTGCCTACACGCGTCAGAGCGCTTACTGCCCTTTTTCAAAGGGTTGGTTAAAGTTGTATTCAGTAAAATGAGATGATAGGCATCATCCATTTTGTACGTTTCGGCTTCGAAACGAAAGAGAACTGTCTGTGTGTTTAGCATTGACGTATTGTGACTGTGACTTCTTATTTGTCTAAAGATGTGGTGGGGTTGTTTATGACTGTTGTGGCCACTGTCAAGACTGATTATTGAACACAGTATAGCATAACGAGAGCAGGAAAGTAGATTTGGTAGCTTAAGCTGAGTGATTACCTGTGAGTTAAAAACACTTCTCAAGGATAAGTCTAATTCACACACGCCCTATGTATTCAGCACATATCTGTCATTTTATAAACTGATCTTTTATCTCTTTGAAAAACACAAACAGATAAATACATAAGTGTGTATAGAAATATCAAAATATCAAAAGAGGACTCATAAGTAGGTAGTAGTAAAAATACGAATAATCTGCATAGCATGTGCTGTGAGTTTAGGATCCTCTAATGATAGAAATGGAGGCAGGGCTTTGAGAATGTGTGTAAGCAGCTGATTTCATCTGTAGAGGAGTTATGAACTTTTGCTGCCTGTACATTTCAGTTGAGTTACTGCATTCCATTGCAGCACTTGACAACACAATGGTATCAGGTCACACCATCAACTCCCAGCCAGTGTCATGGCTGTCTCTCTCAGTGCTACAGTATCAATTAATTATCAAGTATTAATTAATCCGTTTCATACTGTTTAAGATGCTAAAATTAGTCATTACACGGCGAACAAACGGTGTAGAATGCGCCACCGTGGCCAATAGCGGTAGATACAGCACTTGCAATGTTCAGCAGCGCGGACCGCCTCCAATAGAATGCAGTGCAATACAATGCAATACAGCGGGCTTTAGAGGGAGCTCGTGAGAGAGAAAAACAGAATGTTGCTTAGTGCCGGTTTAACTGAGATGTTTTTGTAAGGTTGGTTTAAAATATATGTAATTACATTCATCTTACAAGGAGGTTGTGTGTAAATTGTAATTCGGGAAAAATGAGAGAGGAGGTTCTGCAGAACTCTAGAATTAACAAAATGCTGCCTGGAAGTTTTTCTCTTATTTTGAGTTTGTGTGTCCGTACAAGAGAAAGCTTATTTTGGCATTCCATTCTAACTATGTTGGTGTCAATTTCAGAATCTTTTGTTATTATCAGAATATACCCAAGATAACTTTACTCATCCATAAAGAATGTAATGACAAGTAGAAGCAACAGTAGAATAATACAAACAGACTGACTTTGTTAAGCTGTGGGCTCAGTTACTGTAGAGAAGTTATTAACTTTGGTGACTTTAAATTTGAATTGAGTAACTGCATTCCATTGCAGCACATGGAAACACAATTGTGTGTGTGCGTGTGTCAGTGTCAGTGTGTGTGTGTGTGTACAGACACAGTAGTCAAGGAATTCCAGTGCTTGTGCTCTATGGCAGATCATTTGTGCAAACAAAAAGGTATTACAACAACACTCATCTTTGGTACAAGTTGTTCCAAGTTGTTACAAGTTGTTCTCCTAGCTGTCAACTAAGAGCAGTCAAGCCATAGATTGTCAAAAGTCCTGCAGTAGTAGCAGCCTGCCATGATGCTAGAGTCCAGGGGTGAGATAAATCATAGGGGAGCATTTGGGGGGTTCATGTAGCGCCATAGAGAAGGGGTCAGTTGCAGGGCCAAATGGAAGCTGGGTCAATCTTAGGGGTCAGGGGTCGCCTGTGGAGTTGGTTGCAGACAATTCAGGAAGTTAGTGACATGTGATTAGGCTGAAATTGTTTATAATACTGTGAAAACACAAATACATACGTTTATACAGTTAGTAATCGTTTGAGTACAGTATCTGTGTTTTACAGGTGAATTACTGTGAATTACTAATGTGTGTAAGCAGTAGAGGAGTTTTGAACTTTGGTGAGATTTGTTCACTGGAATGTTTTTGTAGCGTTGGTGCAAATTATATGGAATTATATAAATCTTTAGTACAAGGAAGTTGTGTGTCAATTGTAATCTGGGAAAATGGGACGAGGGTCTGCATTCAGAACACTAGAACTAATTAAATGCCTGGAGTATTTCTCTTATTTTGGGTTTGTGCATCCAAACAAGACAACTAAGTTGGTGTGCATCACAGAATCTATTGTTATTCAATTATCAGAATACACCCAAGTTAACCTACTCATTCAATTTTCAATTCAACTTTATTTATATAGCGCATTTTTACAAAAGGCATGTCACAAAGGGCTTAACACAAGAGGCCCAATGAGCAACTCATGCATAAACATTGTAATGACACACCCTCAAAAAAAGTAAATCAAGAATGTAGGCAAACAGGCAGGGGGGAGAGAGAGGCACCTACACACACACACACACACACACACACAGTCATGCATACACAGACATACTCAGAGGCGCGTACACACACACACACACACACACACACACACACACACTTACACAGGCACCTAGACACTCACACAGGCAGAGAGACGCATACACTCACATACTCACATACAGAGGCGCATTCACACAGGCGCCTACACACACAAACACACACAGACAGGCGCCTACACACACATACTGTACACACACACTAACACACAGAGGCTTCTGCACACACACACACTCACAGACACAGGCACAGAGACGCATATGCATGTATGCACACTCTAAAAAACGCTGGGTTGATTTTGTAACCCAACTGCTGGGTTAGCACCAATTGGGTTATATCAACCTTTATGTTGGGTTCGACTAACAGATGATCATTTTTTATATATTTAGCCAGTCAGAGGTTATATCAACATCATCGTCTATTCATGTCTTTGTCAGTGTGTTGCACATCCTCAACAAGGAGAAGCAGCTCCCCCCTACTTCACTAGGAAAAAGTACACTGACGAGTAGGGACGTGTGTGAATCGAAGGTGCCCTCCTGTGCAGCTACATGACCCAGCTCTTCTTTAAGATCCTCCTGGAGGCTGCGTTCATCGTGGGCCATTACTATCTCTATGGCTTCAGCATCGTGGGCCATTACTATCTCTATGGCTGCGTTCATCGTGGGCCATTACTATCTCTATGGCTGCATTCATCGTGGTTCATTACTATCTCTATGGCTGCGTTCATCGTGGGCCAGTACTATCTCTATGGTATGGATCTCATGTTTAAGACAGTAATTCTGCTTCCTGGACCAACTCTGGTATGTCATGAACACGCCGAGTTTAAGTCAATGTTCCTAGAAAGGAGCTCAGCACCTGCCCTCGAAGGATGAATGCCGTCTCGATTCAAGAGTCCCAGAAAGAACTACAGTTATCAATGAAGCCCACATTCTTATCAGCACAACAGTGTTGACTGGTGTTCTGGTGAGCCACTGGGTTCATTTTCTGTCTATCTCTCTTTTTTTGCTCTGTCTAGCTCTGTCATTGTAGCCGTCATATGTATGACCATCCATTTTTTCGAATAGGCCCACTATCCCTAGAGTGTGTCTAGTTTTTGCACGCACTGCCATGAGCATAAATGTAGGTCCCTGCATGGCAAGGACCTGTAGTTTTTAGAATGGCAGCCAGCATTTGCTACCATTGGCTATCAAGTGTGTACCACATCACTCAGATTTTTCATTTAGATAATTAATAATTATTGATGTCTTATTTGTGAATGAAAAAATATATTTGTTAATAGGCAACTTCAAACCTCTGAAAACATGATCAAAGCCCCATTTCTATGCCAAAAATGTGTTCAACATGAGCTTTTCAAATAATGGATGGAATGCAGACGTCTTTGCTCACACTTATCTCATTTTTCCCTATTTGGTGTTACTAAGAGGTGAACTTTTTTTGCTAACAAGAACATCACAAAGTGAAAGATATAAAACGTGTTTGTGTTATAGCACTGAAATCATGGCCCTCGATTGTGCTCCATCAGCAACATGATGATGAATTATAATAGAGAACCTAAATCTGAATGGCCTGTCTTGTGTGTGTGTTTTTTTTTTTTTGCAAGATTACACTGACAATAGGTGTGATTCATGAAAGCGAGCCAAAGAAACATGCCACACATTGTTACTGTGGTGAGCATGCAGCACTTGTTGAAATCAAAGCTTGATTAATTGCCAACCAAAATAGATATGCTGAAAAGGCTCAAGGGACAAAACATGTTAGGTGAGGCTTGAAGAAGTCATTTGCGTGTGTTTTTGAGAAAGCGTTGCACAACCTTTACCAATATGGCCTAAGGTGAGACACTTAATTCCCTAGCGTACACATGCACATCATGAAAAATAAATCAGATTGTGCCCCACACCCTGTGCATATTTTCTACACCCACACCTCTATGTGTGGCCGGGAAGCTTTGAAGTCTCAGCACAGTCAACACTTAAATATTTGATGGCCACCACACCTATTTTGGTGTGGGAAAATTGATCTGGAAACAGGACAGTTGTGCAGGAAGGTGGGTCATGCATTTGCTGAGGAACCATTGCAAGTGTAGACGTATAGGCTTTGTAACAGCTATTTTGTAGCCTTGACTGTGCAGGAAACGGCATTGGGAGGTTTCCAGCTTCCCCACTTATCCCTTTTAGACATCTTCTATTAATACAAGCAATTCATTCAATTATTTAAACGACTGTTCAGCTTTACAAATTGTTCACACCACTTTGAGACATTGTTCTCACTGAAAGAATGTTGTATAAACATTTGGTTATGAAAAATGTTTTTTTTTCTGCTGATTTAAGACCAGTTCAAACAGGCCGGTCAATTTTGACACTAACACGAACACTAAAGTAAGGAGCGGGAAGTGAACACGACAGGGGGGTTAAGGACACACCTGTCAAACGCAAACTTGAAAATGCAGACACCACATTACTCCTACACATTACAGACTTCATTCCAATGACACCCTTATAAACTTCATTCCACAGAAACCCTTATTTTTCAATTCAGTTCAATTTTATTTATATAGCGCATTGTTACAAAAGGTATGTCTCAAAGCGCTTAACACAAAAGAGGCCCAATGAGCAACAGGGGCAAGGAAAAACTCCCCAGCGTTTTTTGTTTTTACTTGTTATGGTAAAGGAAGAAAGCTTGGGCAGTTCCGACGGCTCAAGAGGCTAGCCCAACTGCCTAGGGCTGGTTTTCAGTCTCTCAGATGGTGATTAGTCCCTTATTATTCCATTAGGTACACATTGTAAGGAAATTGGAAATATAAGGCAATACACTTAAAATAATATAGGAGTCCCATTATAATCTTAGGATATAGTCCTATGTCATTTGGAGCAGTCGAGCCAGAGATGCAGGATCAGGCAGTGGAAGGTAGAGGGGTCACCTCTAGGGAGGCAGGGAGGCAGTGGCATGGACCGTGGAGTGGGTTGAGGACCATTCAGGAGTGCTGCCGGATCAAACATTGGAAGAAGGTCCCAGGAGGCAAGAGGTGCAGGGTCAGGCAGTAGAAGTCAGTGATGACTCACATCAGGGTGGTAAAGGCATGGAAAATCAGAGAGGAGATGAGTTAGAACAGTCTCAATCAGATTTCAGAGAATGTGAGTTATATTGACACAGAAGACTCTCTGCTCACAAAGGACTTTGGTAAGGGCTGACACCTACTTTTTCTAAACTCAATTTAAAATAAAATTTTAAGGTCTATGAATGAACCTTAGAACAAAAAAAATATTGCAAAAGATGGCAACATTAATTAGTCAGCATGAACTAACTTTTGCTATATTGCTAGGATTAAAAACAAGATCCAGCAACATATTTTTACGTTTAAGAACAGAAACGTGTAATAAGCCTAAATAACTAGTTAATACTCAGTTTTTTTCCTTTGAATGTTCTGCTTAGACTGAAATAATGAAATGTACTTCATTTGCACACATGTGGCTGTGTGTCACTGCACCTGTTTAGCCCTCCTATTAATCCCACTTTATTTGATCTTGCAGCCAGACAAGAGAAAAAACAACACAAGAAAAACGATGAAGGTGATTCAGCAGACGTTAGCATTTCTGCTGCTGCTGTTGGTTATGTGTAAGTCTTCTCTAGATCTGTTTACTGTGTTTGCTCATTCATTACTTTTTTTTTTTTTACTCATAATAATAATAATAATAATATGGTACAATTGTTGTTGTTGTTGTTGTTCTTGTATGAGCACTCATTACATAATTAAGTTAACTCCCCTATTCCTTAATGTTATCCTGTTTAATAGTACTTGACTACTCCACTACTAGTTCAGCGCCACTAATCACTCCATGAGTAGATATTTTTTTTAAAAAAACAGTGTTTTAAGGATAGAAACAACACATGCCCATTGCTAGCCATTTTAAAGGCAGGCAGAGGTGATTCTATATTTCCCAAATAGCCGAGACAGGAGCAATCATCAAGATTTAGGTGTCAACCACTTTATTTCATTTTAGACAACCTGTGAAAGGGGCTCGATGTGTTAAAAACGTTACAGATACTATTGTATCCTCGGTTCTCTGAGTGAGAAGCTAAAGGTTAAAGTTGTATTCAGTAAAAGTAAGAAGATGATAGGCATCATCCATACGTACGTTTCGGCCTCTCACTCAGAGAACCGAGGATACAATAGTATCTGTAACGTTTTTAAGACTGCTGTAACAACAGAATTTCCCTCAGGGATGATTAATGTCTATCTGTCTATCTATATATCTGTATTGCTAGGATCAAAAATAAGATCCAGCAGCATAAGTTTAAGAACATGAAGATGAAGGTGATTCAGCAGACGTTAGCCCATTTGCTGCTGCTGTTGGTTATGTGTAAGTCTTCTCTAGATCTGTTTACTGTGTTTGCTCATTCATTACTTCATATTTTCTTTACTCATAAAAATAATAATAATAATAATAATATGGTACAATTGTTGTTGTTGTTGTTGTTGTTGTATGAGCACTCATTACATTACTAAGCTAACTCCTCTATTCATTGATTTGTTCATATTTAACACTACTTGATTGGTTAATGGATTGACTGCACTGTAAGGTATTAAAATACTGTTTTCATGTTAAACAGTTTAGTACTGTAGTTAGCAATGCATTGTGGGATGCAATTTATATTCGACCACAACCAATCTGGCTTTTTAAAAGTGACCACTCCACTGAAACAACTCTACTATCTGTGGCCGAAGCCTTAAAAGAAGCCAGAGCGGAATCAAGGTCATCTGTACTCATCCTGCTTGACCTTTCAGCTGCGTTTGATACGGTAAACCACAGTATTCTATTGTCTATACTGTCAAACATGGGCATCAAGGGTGATGCATACTGCTGGTTCGAATCCTACCTCACTGGGCGACTGTTCAAAGTGTCCTGGCTAGGACACACCTCTGCGCCTTACCACCTTGCTACTGGAGTACCCCAAGGATCTGTGTTGGGCCCCCTTCTTTTCTCCATCTATACCACTTCTTTGGGCCAAATCATCCGCCAGCACGGCTTCTCTTACCACTGCTATGCCGATGATACCCAGCTCTATCTGTCATTCTCACCCGATGACCCAACCATCCAAACGCGAATCTCGGATTGCTTCTCTGACATCTCTGCATGGATGCAGACCATCATCTCCAGCTGAATCTCTCAAAAACCAAGCTGCTGGTCCTCCCAGCTAAACCAACTATTCACCACAACATTTGCATCAACTCTGGCTCCTTGTCTCTTGCTCCCTC
Organism: Limnothrissa miodon; assembly: GCA_017657215.1. Taxonomy (NCBI): domain Eukaryota; kingdom Metazoa; phylum Chordata; class Actinopteri; order Clupeiformes; family Clupeidae; genus Limnothrissa; species Limnothrissa miodon. The sequence continues at coordinate 10,153 of JAGFZM010003040.1, forward strand.
ACGGGTAGCCAGGAACCTAGGTGTTATGATTGACAACCAGCTAACCTTCAATGACCATGTTGCTTCTGTTGCCCGGGCCTGCCGCTTCGCACTATTCAATATCAAAAAGATCAGACCATACCTAACTCAACAAGCCTCCCAGTTGCTGGTTCAAACTATGGTCTTCTCACGCCTTGACTACTGCAATGCCCTTCTGGCAGGACTTTCTGCCTGTGCCGTCAAGCCACTTCAGATGATCCAAAATGCTGCGGCGCGTCTCATCTTCAATCAGCCGAAGAGGACGCATGTCACCCCTCTGCTAATCGAGCTCCACTGGTTGCCTCTGGCAGCTCGCATCAAATTCAAATCACTGATGCTGACTTACAAAGTGCTTAGAGGATCTATGACAAGCCAACACCACCAAAGGAATGGTCAGTTGCCACCAAGCTCTGGACAGGAGCTTACAGCAGAGGCAGTCCTTTCCAATTATACCATGAGGAGATGTGGCATACCGTACACCATCCCTAACTAAAGGGGTCAGTAAATAGAAAAGGTTTGAGTCTACACCTAAAAGTGTTGAGAGTGTCCGCTTGGCGAATGTTAGAGGGGAGCTTGTTCCACAAGACAGGCGCTCGATAACAGAATGCTCTTCTACGTATTGTGGATTTTGAAATTCTAGGAATTACTAGGAGACCAGCATTCTGTGACATTAGGGGTCTAGAAGGGTGGTAGGGAAAAAGTAAGTCTTTAATATATGCTGTAGTAAGGCCATTAAGGGCTTTATATGTTAGGAGAAGTATTTTAAAATCAATTTGGTGAAAAAAAGTGCCAGAACAGTAGGAGAGGTTCCATTTCTCCATCACTTGGCCCATTGGCTCATTATTACTTTTAGCCAATAGATGTACAGGTGAATCGTACAGTCTGCTGAGGGGTCCTTATTGTCGATTACATTCATCTTTGGATGTTGCACCTGTCAGATTATTATCTAGGCAAATGAGAGAGGAGGTTCTGCATTCCATTGCAACCCTGACTGATCTGATTCTGCTTCCTTAGAAGAGAGATTTGTCTCAGTGTTTTTGACTTGGAGATCAGACAAGAGAGAACAAATACAGGCACACATACACAGAAGACTCTCTGCTCACAAAGGACTCTGGTAAGGGCTGACATCTTACCTACTTAATTACTTTATTTTAGGCTACTCAATCTCAAGTCTTTAAGGCCAATGAATGAGCCTTCAAACAAGAAGATATTGCAAATGATAGAAACTGAATGAGTCAGTATTCATATATAGCCACTGTGAAGACATATGGCAAGGATTGCTAAAAGTATGTGTGAATGTTTAGTGATTATTGTACCAAGTAAAAAGCAGTTTTTACTTAATTTCTCTAGATTCTTGTGACTGATGATTAAAAGTCTGTCTGTGTTTAGCATTTACGTAGTGTGACTGACTCATTATTTGTCTAAAGATGTGGTGGGTTTGTTTATGACTGTTGTGGCCACTGTAAGACTGATTATTGAACATAGTGTAGCATAGTGAGAGCAGGAAAGTAGATTTGGTTGGTTGAGCTGAGCTATTCTCTGTCTCATTCACACACGCCCTATGTATTTAGTACATATCTATCATTTTATAAACTGATATTTTATCTCTTTGAAAAACACAAACAGATAAATAGATATGGGTATATAGAAATATCAAAGTATCAAAAGAGGAGTCTCATAAGTAGGTAGTAGAAAAAAGAATCTGCATTGCGTGTGCTGTGAGTTGCAGGTGTGCTGTGAGAATGCAGGTGATTTAGTAGAATTACAGGAATTGCAGTACTTCAGAAATGGAGGCGGGGCTTTGAAATGTGTGTAAGCAGCGGAATTCATCTGTAGAGGAGTTATGAACTTTGAATGCACCCTCTACAGATTGTGAGGGAAGCTTGCCATAAGGCAAGTCAATTGATCGCTACCCGATTGGGCAAACTTGTTTAGTGCCATGAATGCCGATAGAGGGCGGCAGTGTAAATGCAGCAAGTGTCGTTCACCTTGTTACGAGTTGATTGACCACCGAAACAATTTTGAAAACATTATTTTAAGGTTTTAAAAAGTCTTTTGTGTTGCATGAACCATACCATTTTGTTAGCGATGTCTAGTGCATGCTGCTTGATACAAGAAATGTATCAATTTGTATATAGTTTTGGGGTGCAGTGGTAAGAGGTTGGAGTTTCCCCACGAAGTGTGTGTTTAATTTCCAGCTTACCCTCAACTCTACCTCATTCGTGATTTTCATTGGTATGTGGTATGGAGGCATGTGGTGTTTTATACACTGTCTTTATTTTGTTGTTATAGCGCAAAGACGACCTCTGAGTAGCAGGAAAATTGCCTTAATGTTACAATTAAAGTTAAACATTTCTGCACAAGATATACGGTGTCACTTTAAAATGGCCAACAGCCGTAGTCTAATCAATAGGCCTGTTTGATGAAAAGGAACATCGGGGAGTAGGCAAACAAAATGTTCCCCTGTCAGATCTGTTGCCATAGCTGTGCCACAATAGTGACATACAGGTTCTTCTAAAAAAATTTGCATATTGTGATAAAGTTCATTATTTTCTGTAATGTACTGATAAACATTAGACTTTCATATATTTTAGATTCACTACACACAACTGAAGTAGTTCAAGCCTTTTATTGTTTTTATATTGATGATCTCAAAAAATTAGCATATTTCATCCGACCAATAAAAGAAACCTTGGGCAGTTCCGACAGCTCAACGGGCTGACCCAACTGCCAAGGGCAGGTTTTCAGTATTTCAGATGGTGACAGTTTACAATACTCCATTAGGCACACATTATAAGGAAATTATGGTATAAATATAGAAAGATAAGAGTCCCATTAAAATCTCAGGATACAGTCCCATGTCATTAGGAGCAGTTAATCCAAGGGCCAGCTGCATCAATCGGGGTCATCTGTGGAGCTGAGGGCAGTCTGCTCAGGAACCCAAGGACGCAGAATCAGACAGTGGAAGGCAGGGGTGATCTTCAGCAGGTAGGCAGTAGCGTAGACCATGGAACGGGTTGAGTTCTAATCAGGGGTGCAGCCGGATCAAACGGTGGAAGAAGGCCCTCAGCAGGATGTTTTGTTGCTGAGGTTGGTTGGGCACCCTCCGGGAGGTAAGAGCTGCAGGATCAGGCTGTAGAGGGCAGGGATGTCTCGCGGTAGGATGGGAGTGGCATGGAAAGGCAGAAAGAGGAGATGAGTTAGAACAGAGTTATATTGCAAGTGAGCAGAGTTATCTTGGAAGTGCAACCATGTACAGATGTTGGCTAAGTGAGGAGAGAGGGAGAAGTGTAGAGGGAAGAGAGAGGAGGAGAGAGATAGAGAGGGTTGTACGGCATGAGAGATGAGTGGTTTTGTAGCGGCAGTGAGCTATAGCAGCATAAGGTATGATATATGACAAGCCAACACCACCAAAGGAATGGTCAGTGGCCACCAAGCCCTGGACAGGAGCTTACAGCAGAGGCAGTCCTTTCCAATAATACCATAAGGAGATGTGGCATACCGTACACCATCCCTAACTAAAAGGGTCAGTAAATAGAAAAGTTTTGAGTCTACACCTAAAAGTGTTGAGAGTGTCCGCTTGGCGAATGTTAGAGGGGAGCTTGTTCCACAAGACAGGCGCTCGATAACAGAATGCTCTTCCACGTATTGTGGATTTTGAAATTCTAGGAATTACTAGGAGACCAGCATTCTGTGATGTTAGGGGTCTGGAAGGGTGGTAGGGAACAAGTAAGTCTTTAATATAAGCTGGAGCAAGGCCATTAAGGGCTTTATATGTTAGGAGAAGTATTTTAAAATCAATTTGGTGAAAAAAAGTGCCAGAACAGTAGGAGAGGTTCCATTTCTCCATCACTTGGCCTATTGGTTCATTATTACTTTTAGCCAATAGATGTACAGCAGGTAAATCGTACAGTCTGCTGAGGGGTCCTTATTGTCAATTACATTCATCTTTGGATGTTGCACCTGTCAGATTATTATCTAGGC
>JAGFZM010003041.1:1426-12611 GCA_017657215.1 Limnothrissa miodon
TACACACACACACACACACCAGTACACCAATGTAAGGTCAGTCTAACACACACACACACACACACACACACACACCAGAACACCAATGTAAGGTCAGTCTCTCTCTCTGTCTCCCTCTCTCTCTCTCTCTCTCTCTCTCTCACACACACACACACACACACACCAATCCACCAGTACACCAAGGTAAGGTCAGTCTAACACACAAAAACACACACACACAAAAACACACAAGATCAGTCTTTAACTGACACATTGAATCTCTGCCTCACCTGTGTGTGTGTGTGTGTGTGTGTGTGTGTGAAGTATCCTGTTTGCAGACATTAAGGGCTTCACCCAACTCTCCATGAACATGTCGGCTCAGGAGTTGGTGCGGACGCTCAATGAGCTGTTTGGACGCTTTGATCGCCTGGCCGAGGTACACACACACACACACACACACGCACACACACACAGGAGCACCACTGAATGCTATACAGTTAGCATTAGTAATCACTGTATTCTATTCTGGAGTTGTAATCTGGTGTATGCTTGGCTTTTCAATTTAATAGGCCTATGTGTAAATACCAGGCCACTCCACTGTCGGCAGTTTCATCAAATCTTTGCAGACAGTCAGCACGTAGCTTGCTCCAGTTGCTAACGTTAAATGTTAATGTGATCTGAGTGATCTAACATACTCAGATGAACGCCCGTCTAATAAACGTTTGATGTACATCCTCCATCATTTAACTAAACTCTAAACAATCCCAAAACAACAGATAAACAAGTTACCAGTAATAGCAGGCCAGGTGAAATGAATGAACTTAATTAATCTTTTTGCCTCCAGTTCGCTGCTCGTGCACAAAAACGTCACAATGTCTACAAACTCAGAAGGGGTCTATTGGCTATACTATTAGCATTAGAATAAACCACTGTATGCTTTACTATTAGCATTAGCATAAACCACTGTATGCTTTACTATTAGCATTAGCATAAACCACTGTATGCTTTACTATTAGCTATACTATTAGCATTAGCATAAACCACTGTATGCTTTACTATTAGCATTAGCATAAGCCACTGTATGCTTTACTATTAGCTGTACTATTAGCATTAGCATAAACCACTGTATGCTTTACTATTAGCTATACTATTAGCATTAGCATAAACCACTGCATGCTTTACTGTTAGCTATACTATAGCGTATGCCATTTTAAATCTATAAGTTATATTAATATATAAAGGAAAACAACACTGTAGGGCCCTCTCCCTACTTGGGCCTCTGGTAACTCCTGTAGGGCCCTCTCCCTACTTGGGCCTCTGGTAACTCTTGTAGGGCCCTCTCCCTACTTGGGCCTCTGGTAACTCCTTCCCCCATTTCCCCCACTGCGACGCCCCTGACTGTATGTGATATATATATAATATTAAATACACAGACACACACACACTCACACTGTGTGTCACTGTATGCTATGTTTTATAATATTAGCTTTAGCATAAACCTGCTAACTGACTCCCCCTACAGGAGCACCACTGTATGCGCATTAAGATCCTGGGCGACTGCTACTACTGCGTGTCTGGGGTGCCGGAGCCTCAGCGGGCACACGCTCGCTGCTGTGTGGAGATGGGCCTCGCCATGATCAGCACCATACGGTAGGCCCATCCACATGATTATATACTCAGCACCATACGGTAGGCCCATCCACATGATTATATAATCAGCACCCTACACATGATCACACGCTTGCTGCTGTGTGGAGATGGGTCTCGCCATGATCAGTCCCATACGGTAGGCCCATCCACATGATTATGTAGTCAGTCCCATCCACATCATTATTTAGTCAGTCCCATTGAACTAGGCACCTTATGTGAAACCAGTGAATAGTGCTTTAATTGTAGCATGGAATCAGCTAACAGAGATCAGCGGACAGAGACATGCGTCTGAGTTAACTAAGATCAGCGGACAGAGACATGCGTCTGAGTTAACTAAGATCAGCGGACAGAGACATGCGTCTGAGCCAACTGACAGAGACATGCGTCTGAGCTAACTGACAGAGACATGCGTCTGAGCTAACTAAGATCAGCTAACTAAGATCAGCGGACAGAGAAACGCGTCTGAGCTAACTAAGATCAGCGGATAGACATGCGTCTGAGTTAACTAAGATCAGCGGACAGAGACATGCGTCTGAGCTACAGTAACTAAGATCAGCGGACAGAGACATGCGTCTGAGCTAACTAAGATCAGCGGACAGAGACATGCGTCTGAGTTAACTAAGATCAGTGGACAGAGACATGCGTCTGAGTTAACTAAGATCAGCGGACAGAGACATGTGTCTGAGCTACAGTAACTAAGATCAGCGGACAGAGACATGTGTCTGAGCTAACTGACAGAGACATGTGTCTGAGCTACAGTAACTAAGATCAGCGGACAGAGACATGCGTCTGAGCTAACTAAGATCAGCGGACAAAGACATGCGTCTGAGCTACAGTAACTAAGATCAGCGGACAGAGACATGCGTCTGACTCCAAGGCCTATCAGAACCAGTGCTGGTACTTGGTTTCCATGACAACACTATTTGTGATAACATCCCTTCTGGAAACAACATAGCGGCTCAAATGTGTGTGCATACTCAACAAATATAAGTTACATTGACAATAGAGTGTGTTACCTGGCCTCTATGGATGTTTGTTGAGTGTGCACACTGACATGTTTATGGCATTACCTTAACACTTAAGGTTTTAACACATTACCTTAACACTTAAGGTCTTAACACATTACCTTAACACTTAAAGGAATAGGCCACCCCAAAACGAAATTTAGTCTCTTACCATATTCCCCTGAGTTGGATAAGTGAGCAAAAGTGTTTTTCATTCAGCCCCGTGGTTCATTCAGCCCCTTTGTCACTTCTAGGAGTCCTAGACAAATTCTTTGTGATAATGCCATTGGCATTTGTACTCGGTTTGAATGTACAGGTAAAACAACAAAATTAGGAAAAATCTCGAGCTCATTTATGACTATTTTGAGAAGACTGGCTAATTGGCAACTCCCAGTTACAGCGCTCTATGCTAAGCTAAGCTAACGCTGCGCTTCTGGATACGGACAACCACAGGGCTGAATGAAAAACACTTTTGCTCACTTATCCAACTCAGGGGAATATGGTAAGAGACAAAATCTCGTTTTGGGGTGGCCTATTCCTTTAAGGACTTAAAGCCTCTATGTGTAGGATCGTATCATAATTCCCCATCTATCGGCGAAGTGGTATACTGCATACGTTTGAATAAAATGTATTAGCCCTCCCCTTCCCACAATCCTAATTTCGGAGGCCGAACGTTCGCTCGCTCGCTCTTATCTCAGTTTCTGCTACTCAGTCTCTGAGTGGAAACGCGGAAGGCGGAGCTGAATATACGATACTGCTCTCCCCTACAAGAACCCGTACTTTTGAAAATGGCGGTGCAAAATGGATATTCTTCTTTGGTCCTCAGCCATATCTATATATAAATGGAAATTACCAAGTTTACCGGAACACTACAATTTATTCATGGAGGTAATTACCATCGTTTTACATTATATTTTTAAAATAAAAAATATATTTTTAATAAAAGACGAAGATAAATAGAAGATAAATTCTACACATAGAGGCTTTAACACATTACCTTAACAAGTGTTTCCTGGCTTTGGGGAGATGCACTACAGAGCTCCTAGTGAATTGTCACTAGTACTAATCTGGTCAGAAATAATACTGGATGCCGTTTTTGTGCGATCCTACACATCTCTCTTTCAGGCCTAGACACTTTTTTTAAAGATATTTTTTGGGACTTTTTGCCTTTGATCAGACAGGCCCGTGCCGTGAGGATAATGACAGGCAATGAGTAAGAAAGAGCGAGATAGAATCGAGAAATTGCTTCAGGTTGGACTCGAACACGGGTCCCCGGATTAGCCAATTGGCCAACTGAGCCACAACGCTTGCAGGCATGGACACTTTGATCTGATTCTCCCCCTCTACCTGTCTAACTCTCTAACTGTCTCCCCCTCTACCTGTTTAACCCTCTACCTGTCTAACCCTCTACCTGTCTAACTCTCTAACTGTCTCCCCCTCTAACTGTCTAACTCTCTAACTGTCTAACCCTCTACCTGTCTCCCCCTCTAACTGTCTAACCCTCTACCTGTCTAACCCTCTGTCTCCCCCTCTAACTGTCTAACCCTCTACCTGTCTCCCCCTCTACCTGTCTAACCCTCTGTCTCCCCCTCTAACTGTCTCCCCCTCTACCTGTCTAACCCTCTACCTGTCTCCCCAGGTCTGTGAGGAAGCAGCTAAACCATGACATGGATATGCGGATTGGGATCCACTCCGGCTCCGTGCTGTGTGGGGTGCTGGGACTGCAGAAGTGGCAGTTTGATGTCTGGTCCTGGGATGTAGGAATCGCCAACATGCTGGAGGCTGGCGGCATACCTGGGTATATGTGTGTGTGTGTGTGTGTGTGTGTGTGTGTGTGTGTGGACATTAAGGGCAGTTTGACGTCTGGTCCTGGGATGTAGGCATCGCCAACATGCTGGAGGCTGGCGGCATACCTGGGTGTGTGTGTGTGTGTGTGTGTGTGGACATTAAGGGCAGTTTGCTTGATTGCAATCATATCCAAGTTTAGTGAGATTATACACTCAAATAAAGTTCATTTATAACTTTGTATTATAGGTTTACACACCTCAGAGTACATGCTCATATATGTACATGCCCATATATGTATATGCTCCTAATATACATTATATGGATGTATACCTACCTGGATGTGTTAACCTACAGTAGCCATATACCCATAAGCTATCTGTACATATACCCACTATATGGGGATGTTAACCTACAGTACCCATAAAGCTCTCTCTAAATATATCCATACTGTATGCCTTGTCTAAATGTCATGCCTAAATCTATATGGCCTTGGACAGACATATGTCTTTTGTATTTTATTGGACGTTCAATAAGGGGTGACAAGGCCTTGTAAAATAAAGGCCTAGGCCTACTCTAACTACGGGGCCTAGAAAAAGAAAAACATATTCATAACAGGCTTAATTATAAGAGCTTGCCTTATTTCAAATATTTAATACCTACCAAATAAAAGGATATGTTTAATTATTGGTTATTTATTGTTTTCGAATGTCGTACAAGAGGTAAAAATGGTAAAACTAACATTTGATGATGATATCTTTGATAGCAGTGACAAAAAGCAAACCTAAATGGTTTTCATTAATTAATTTATTCCTTGGTATGCTCTAACAATTAATGTTATTTATATATAATCATTTTCGCAGCTTAGGCCTACTGTTTGAATGAATGTCATTTTTGAGAAAACCTGGGTTGCGTTTAACGTTACTCCGCGTTTCAAGATGGTGGAAGATGTACGAGAAGTAACGTGCAGCTGATTTGTCTTGGGCAAACACCTTAAACCAGCACGACCTCAACTGCAGATTTCCGGCAGATTTGGCGGTTTCGTGACTAGTATTTGGGGGATTTCGTTACCTTTTCAGGTCGTTTGCCACTGCGTAGACGTGACTGTGAATGTAAGCGCCCACTATGTTTTGCAACGCAAGTGCTTTTGCACTTTGCGCTGTTTTCATACGTTTCAGTTTCGTGGCGTTGAGTTTCGGCCATGAAAACTTGATGGAGCCCGAGACGACTTTCAATTCCAGCGATAATGTAGCCGTGGCTGCTTTGAATGGCTATCACGCCGCTGTGGGTTCACCTCGTTTCCTTAACTCAATATACGACCGTGACCAGCAGGATAGTGCACGGTATTTTAGGCTCAAAAAAGCTGACGCACATTCCTTACTAACGAAATTTAAACCGACACCTGAAGACCCTACATTGCAGTGCGAAGATCAGATCATGCGGGTCGTTGTTAAACTGCAGGACGTCAAAAATCTTCAGGTGGTCGCAGGTGAGTGGCGATACTACTAGCCTATAACTTTTAGCCTATTGTTACACAGTAACACTTTGACGCGCTTGATTTTTGACAGTTTAATATTAAGTAGCAAGTATAGTCTTCTTAAGTCACCTCTGTAGTTACGTAAAGAGCATGTAATTGTAAAAACTAAACATACATAAAATAAGTGAATTGCATAGCATATAGCATTCTGAGAGTTAACGACCTTATAACGTTATCTGTCCATAGCAAACTCTGTGCTAGTGCCCCTCTCTAAGCTGCCGGCCTTCTGCAAAATGCATCTCAAAACAACAAGCAATGAGGCGTTCTTAATATCCCAATATGACGGCTGTTTTATCCAACAGCAGGTATGCTGCCTCATTACTGAGAAATTAAAGCAGGTGTCATGAAAAAACATCCAAGAACATTGTAGTATAGTGTAAACAACAACAGCAACAGTTAAACAAGGCTAGATATCTATGGTAGTCTATTAGCACAGTTAAAAAAGTCTAGATATCTATGGTAGTCTATTAGCACAGTTAAAGAAGTCTAGATATCTGTGATAGTCTATTAGTACAGTTAAACAAGTCTAGATATCTATGGTAGTTAATTGGCACAGTTAAACAAGTCTAGATATCTATGGTAGTCTATTCGTATAGTTAAAAAAGTCTAGAAATCTATGGTAGTTAATTAGCACAGTAGAACAAGCCTAGATACCTATGGTAGTTAGGCCTAATTAGTACAGTTAAAAAAATCTAGATATAAATGGTAGTCAATTAGTACAGCAAAACAAGTCCCAATATTAATGGTGGTTAATTAGTACAGTAAAACTAGTCTAGATATCTATAGTGCTGCGTTGTATTCATATTGTCTCTTGTCCTCCCCACCCCCAGGGCTCTGAGTTTGTGCTGTTCCTGTACTGGTTTGGCAAACTTGTGCAGGTGTCCTGCCCTGTTCCACAAACACCACCCCCAGCCATCACCTGCAGAGAGCACAGCATGGAGGTGTCCTTCTCTGGTCGTGGGTTAGACATGAGTCTCTCTGTTAAAGGTGAGTCTTCTCTGGTCTTGGGTTAGACATGAGTCTCTCTGTTCGAGGTGTCCTTCTCTTGCTACTGTACATGGCAGTGTAGCCTATATTACTCCGCACAAACTGTAAGCCACTCATTCAGTACAGTTTACAATGGCAACAGCGTGGAGTCACATAACTCTTTCAAACGACTTGAAATAGATATAAAATCGGCAATAAAAAAAACTTGGACTCCATTATACAGACATACGTTCAGCAAACTAAGTACAAGGGTAGGTAATTTAGTCAGACGTTTTCACATTTGTGGTAGCCTATGACAGAAAGCCCTGCTCTCCGGTTGTTCTGAACGAAATAAAATTGTCTGTTTTCCATGCCTGCTCTTTTGTTCTTCTGACATGGGGGGAAGTGTAGGTGTATGTGACGTGAAGCATTTTTCCGAAAAGGCCAAAAAACACAAGTCCAGCAAGTTACATGAAGCTAGCCATGCTCGGGAATGTTACTCCATATGGGCTGTGTGTGTGTTCAAAACCACAACTACTTTAAAAGAAAGGCGTCAAATTCTTGTAAATGAAAAACAAGGCTACAGCTTTGCGTTATAGGCTACAGGGCCATAACATGTTAACTAGTGAGGTTGACCAAATTCTGTTAGAGTTATTGTAAATAGTTTTATTTCACCTGTTAACCGTTCTGATAAATAGACATTGGTAAAGTAGGCCTATATGTCTAATTTGCTTTTAATTAGTTTTACCTCTGATGATGTGATGAGTCTATTCCCAAAATAATTCTTATTACATAGGCTGTGCCTAAATTCTCACGTTTCTCAACTCTCAAGTTTCACTTTATCATACTAATATATTTCAGGCAAATAGTGTCTTCACGCGATATGCAATGTTTTTGATCTTTTACCTGAGTGAACCAGTTTTGCTGTTTCCCTCTGAGGTGGTAGTTTTCCATTTTCCCTTCATTTTTGAGCGTACGCATCGGTCAGAGCTTGCGTGTAGGCGCGAGCATTATCCCCATAATATAAAGCAGGGGGGGGGGGTCTGTGTTTGTTTGTTTGTTTGTTTATGCTCTCGTGTAGGCCAGTTTTTGAAGTAGAGGGATGAAACTTGGCAGGAAATCTTTAGACATTGAGTAATGCTGCAGTTATTCACAACGACAAACACAATGACACCAGAGGTTTGACGAAGGGTTCGCATCTGACAGCAGTCGAAGCTTTCATTAACCTTACACTGCTAGCTATAGGGGCAAATCTTTCCCTATGCAGCTAAATCGCTATTTTGACACTATTAACAAGGTTCAGAGTAACTCCACACCTCATTGGTAGCCCTGACATTTAAAACGAGATATCGACAACTTTGAAGGTAAACGGGTACTTTACTGGTAGTGGCAATTGTTTAGGCCCATTCAAATAAATCTCGCCTGTCTGACGAGGCGTAGAAAAAGCAACGTAGCCACCAAACCTTTACAGGTTAAATTCTCTCGTTAAGTTTTTTTTTGTATTCTTGCACTGACACTTCAAAACTCGTTTTAGTGCCGCCCCGTGTGCGCCCGATCGTTGTTTTGCCCCGGGACCTTGTGAGCAGTTGTTCTACCACTGCTCTGTGGCCAGAGAACTTTTAATAAACGGGCTCTGCTGTGGCTCTGAGTGAAGTGACATTAAAGCAACACTAAAGAGTTTCGAAATTGCACCATCTACAGGTTAAAACTGGAATTACTGCTGTCGTAAATAATTTAGCATGCCACTGACTTTTGCCTACGTATATACAGTCACCGCAATTTGTTTATCAGCATCGGCTTTAGAAATCATGTCTACAGACAAGGTAAAAGTATGATTTATTTAGACTTTTGAAACAGAAAAAAAAAAAAATATATATATACATATGACATCGCTTGCTGTGCATGTTGTCAGGGTCTAGCGTAATAGCAAGAGATATGTTTACACTAGGATGTTAAAAAAAAAAAAAAAACACGTCAAACATTTTAGTATTTAGTTGCCTGTATTGTCTCGAGTGATAATCCCCCCTAAACCACAACGAAAAAAAAAATGAAGATTTGCTAAACAGACTGCAAAACTGTAGTTTTGAAAGCCAAATAGATAGCTTCTAACCCATCAGACTGTGTCGCTGGACACCGGCAGCTGCGGTGGCTGTGAATGTGTTGGCTTACTTGGTGTTCACGCTACTTGCCGTGTTGGGTAACGTTACACTTACAACCGTAACATGGATGTGTCCTCAATTTTCATTTCATTTCTAAATCCATGACTTTCACAATCAAATATCCGCCTCACATATAAATCTGTTCACAACTTACGGATGAAGGCATGCTTTCAAAAGCGCTAAAGCTATAAACAACTTATATACAGTAGGAAACGTACCTAGCATTACCCACGTTAGCGCCTCAGCTAACACAAACACTTTAAAATTCATCCACTGTTTGTAGCTATCACAGGCTAATTGATAGATAAAACAATCAATGATAAATATTGTCAGATATACCATTATCACTTACAAGTCCAGTAGTAACGTAGGCTCAACTCCAACCAGAGCTTTCCCCGCCTATGGCTGGCCGCAAAGCCAATCGACTGTAGTTTTTACTTGGACTACAGAACCTGGACCCGACTGGGCGAACTTGTTTAGTGCTATTACAGCCGATAGAGGGCCCCAGAGCAGATGCAGAAGGTAACGTTCATACTGTTATGAGTTGATGGACCACCAAAACGATTTTGAAAAAATTATTTTAAGGTTTTAAAAACTCTTTGGTGTTGCTTTAAGTTGCTGCTTCTTCTTGCATGCTGGTCGCTGGCATAGCATAATACTGCCCCCTGATGGTGTGGTAGCCTACTGCAATGCAGAGGGTGGTTTAATTTTCAAATTAATTGTGCAATCAATTTGTTTTAACACGTTATAAAAAATAAATAACACAAACAGCCCTATTAAAAATACATGTTGTTCTATCTATCGTTCTGTCTACCATAATTGTTCATTTGACCATTGGCATTGAAATAACATTTTTTTTATTTGTTGATTTTCATTCAGCTTTTAATTATAAACAATAATATACATATAATAATAATATATTGTAATAATAAACATATAACAATAATATATTGTGTTTTGTGTGTGTGTGTGTGTGTGTGTGTGTGTGTGTGTAAATTGTCCCTCTTGTAGTTATATTAATTGCTAAATACGTTTGTGCTAATCATATTTCATCTCCATATTGTGTTCAGTTGGCGAGGTGTGGCTATCCCCGCCGCAGGCTGCAGTCCAGTGTGGCTTTGAGGTGGGGGTCATGGCCAGGGAGCTGTCCTTTATCGCCCCCTACAGCAGCTGTGGAGTCACAACACAGGTACCGAGCTCTACCTCACTCTTCACCAGATGATGGGCCCTAGTGAGAGGGACAGCCAGTATGGGCCAATAGTACAGGAACAGGGGTATTCCTAGAGGGTTGAGTGGCCAATAGGACAGAAGCAGGGGTGTTCCTAGAGGGTTGAGTGACCAATAGGACCGAAGCAGGGGTGTCAGGTTAGTCAGGCTAGTCAGGTTACCTTTCCTGAGGTTCTCACAAGGTTGCGTAGATTTACCTCTTTCTCTAGGTGAACCAAACCAGGTTTAGCACTTAGAATAGCCCCCTGGTTAATCATTAGGCTGATGGCATTACTTTATGAACAGTTAATCCAGATGATACTGTTTTATTGCTGTTGCTTGCAGAATGGCCTCTATGTGCTGCTCGTGCAGTTGAGGGGAAAGCGCATTACTCTTAGCTGTCCAGTTGATGGGTTCCATCAACTCATTTCCACCAACGACACCACCCATTCAAGTAAGCCCCACCCCACTGCAGATCAGGCTCTTCCCAACAAACAGCTTCCACACATGCCTCAGATGTTTGAAAACCTCAACGCAAACTTCACTTCTGGAACTCCTATGAATCAGGCACCTCCTCCTGGTGACCAGCAAGTCAATAAGATTCCTGATAAACCCCATATTCCACAAATCCAGCAGATTCCTGATAATCTTCATATTCCACAAATCCAGCAGATACCTGATAATCCCCATACTCCACAAATCCAGCACATTCCCGACAATCCAGATATTCTACAAATCCAGCAGATTCCTGGTAATCCCCATATTCCACAAATTCAGCAGATTCCTGACAATCCAGATATTCCACAAATCCAGCACAGTCCTGATAATCTCCATACTCCACAAATCCAGCACAGTCCTAATAATACCCATATTCCACAAATCCATCAGATACCTTACAA
>JAGFZM010003042.1:0-34613 GCA_017657215.1 Limnothrissa miodon
TGATGCCAATCATATGCTCAAGTCTATGTAGTAGGATGCTGTGATCAGTAGTGTCGAAAGCAGCACTTAGATCCAGTAGGATTAATAATGAAATAATTTTCAAGAATCTTTGATATAAATGGGAGGTTGGATATAGGTCGATAGTTAGCCACATCAGGGTCAAGGTTGGGCTTTTTGATTAAAGGCTTAATGACAGATGTCATTGGCAGAAGTTTGGGAACATGTCCTGCTGCAAGAGAGTGATTTATAATATTAAGTATCGGCTCAGCTAGGTTAGGGAGAGTAACCTTAAGGAGATCAGTAGGAATTGGATCCAGTAGACAAGTAGAGGCCTTACTTGATGAGATCAGCTTGATAATTTCAGATATACTGGTAGGTGTAAACGAGTCCAGGTATGCTATAGGTCAGCTAGGACTTGCTGTTTCCATTATAGGGGATTATATTTATTTTATTATATTTATATTTATTTTACCTAGGGTTATCATTAAAAAAAATCATGAAATCATTGCTGTCTAATGTTATTGGAATGGAGTGTGTCACTTCATTCCTACTTTTAGTTAAGCGTGATATTGTGTTAAAGAGGAATTTGGGATTGTTTTTATTATCATTTATAAGTGAGGAGTAGTATTCTGTTTTTGCATTATTAAGTGCTTTCATATAGTCTTTTAGGCTGTCTTTCCATGCAAGATGGAACACTTCAAGTTTGGTGGCATACCATTTTCTCTCAAGTTTACGCGCAGCTTGCTTCATTGAGCGTGTCTGTGCTGTATACCATGGGGCAATTTTGTCTTGTTTTCTAATTTTCTTTTTAAGTGGCGCAATGGAATTTAATGTAAAGTGCATCTATAACATTATCAGTTAATTGATCAACTTGAGTAGGGCTGGGAGGAGGGCCTTCTAATGTGTATTGTGTTATTAAGGGTTCAAGAAGAGAAGGAATTTTATCTATGAAATCGCTTGTGGCTTGGGGGGTTATTCGTCTAGTGTGGTAGCAAATAGAGTTAGGGGCTGTAGAATCTATTGTAGTCTTTAGAGTTATTAGGGAATGGTCAGTTAGTGAAGGACATTGAGGTAGGATAGCAAGTTGTTCTATTTGTGCACCATATTTTAGAACAAGGTCAATAGTATGACTACCTTTATGTGTAGGTGCATTAACATGTTGGAAAAAGCCAATGTGTTCAATTAAGGATTGGAACGCTGATGCCAGGCTATTATTTACATCATCCATGTGGATGTTGAAATCGCCCAACACTATAATATGATCAGTTTTAATGACTAGTGAGGAAAGAAATTCTGAGAATTCAGTCATAAAGTCAGAATAGGGGCCTGGGGGTCTATATAATGTTACAGTCGTTAAGGGTACATTAGATCTAGATGTTTTGTCAGGTTGCATAAGATTGAGAACAAGGACCTCAAAATATTTAAATTTGTATTCAAATTTAAAAGAAGCCAGAGCGGAATCAAGGTCATCTGTACTCATCTTGCTTGACCTGTCAGCTGCGTTCTATTATCTATACTGTCAAACATGGGCATCAAGGGTGATGCATACTGCTGGTTCAAATCCTGGCTAGGACACACATCTGCGCCTTACCACCTTGCTACTGGAGTGCCCCAAGGATCTGTGTTGGGCCCCCTTCTTTTCTCCATCTATACCACTTCTTTGGGCCAAATCATTCGCCAGCATGGCTTCTCTTACCACTGCTATGGCGATGATACCCAGCTCTATCTGTCATTTTCACCTGATGACCCAACCATCCCAACTCGAATCTCAGATTGCCTCTCTGACATCTCTGCATGGATGCAAGACCATCATCTCCAGCTGAACCTCTCAAAAACCAAACTGCTGGTCCTCCCCGCTAAACCAACTATTCACCACAACATCTGCATCAACTCTGGCTCCTTGTCTCTTGCTCCCTCACGGGTAGCCAGGAACCTAGGTGTTATGATTGATGACCAGCTAACCTTCAACGACCATGTTGCCTCTGTTGCCCGGGCCTGCAGCTTCGCACTATTCAATATCAAAAAGATCAGACCATACCTAACTCAACAAGCCTCCCAATTGCTGGTTCAAACTATGGTCCTCTCACGCCTTGACTACTGCAATGCCCTTCTGGCAGGACTTCCTGCCTGTGCCGTCAAGCCACTTCAGATGATCCA
The DNA here is from genome assembly GCA_017657215.1 of Limnothrissa miodon. Classification (NCBI taxonomy): domain Eukaryota; kingdom Metazoa; phylum Chordata; class Actinopteri; order Clupeiformes; family Clupeidae; genus Limnothrissa; species Limnothrissa miodon. The sequence goes on from JAGFZM010003042.1 coordinate 2,158, forward strand.
AAATGCTGCGGCGGGTCTCATCTTCAATCAGCCGAAGAGGACGCATGTCACCCCTCTGCTAATCGAGCTCCACTGGTTACCTCTGGCGGCTCACATCAAATTCAAATCACTGATGCTGACTTACAAAGTGCTTAGAGGATCTGGCCCTTTTTATCTAAGCGCTCTCATAAAAGCTCAGGCTACCCCCCGACAACTCCGGTCCTCCAATGACTGTCGACTGGCAGTCCCGGCACCTCGCCCAAGGCAATCCAGACGCTTCTCATGTGTCGTCCCACGCTGGTGGAATGACCTACCAAAAACAATCAGAACAGGGCCATCTCTGGAGGCCTTCAAAAAGCTCTTAAAGACCCAGCTATTCAGAGAACATCTTCTATCCTAGCACTAAAATGAACTGAAGCACTATCCCCTAGCACTATGCTCCTTAAGGTTTCTGCTATGTAGCTTGATTGTTATCCTCGTTTTGTAAGTCGCTTTGGATAAAAGCGTCTGCTAAATGCATAAATGTAAATGTAAATGTAAGATTACACGTGTGGTCAAAAGGTTGTGGAAAACTGGGAACTTTTTTGTGCATGGAAATTCTTTGTAAATCCCAACTTTTGCAAGAAATGTTATGTTGTGCCTTATAAATGAGTCCCCAAATGTGTGTTTGGAAAATACCTCTCTATCCCTCCAGATGGATACAAGGCCACTAAGTGTTACTGTAAGGTGTAAAATGGATGGATTGTTAAACTGAATCTGAATTATATTTATAATATGCACTCCTTTTCTTTTAGTACAGAATAGTGATTATATTAATGTTAAATGTTAAGAAGGCAAACAGTATGGTTATCATGTACTTTATTAATGTCACATTGTTCTCAATAAAAGTAGCAGAAGCTTTAAATTAGCCAAAAACATTGAAGTAGGCATCTTCTAGCAACAGCAATGATAAAAACAAAGCATGTTTATACAACAATTATCAATGGTAAATGTTTTTTTTTTTCCGTATTAAATACACTGTGGATTTATTTGGACAAAAACATATTAGCGATGTTAAATCACAAAATTGCAGATATTAAATTATAACTGCAATTTAAAAAAAAAGAAAAAAGTAGTACCTTTACAAAATTTTGAATTCACAAAGATAACAGTGCTTCAAACAAATAGCCACATTGTTTTTTTTTTTTATTTTATTGAGGTTTACAGTTATTGTACACCATCATATATGTCTCAATGAAATAGATAATACATATATCACTGAAATTGATACCTGAGTCTTGAAACATTGGAAACAACATCAATGTTCAAGTGAGAAGTTGTGGAGAAACTGTGTGAAATGGCGTAAAACTGACCACATACATAAATCTTTCTTTCTGTGCAATGTGAAACCACTCAGCTTCTACAATAAAGTTGGAACTTCTATAAATACAATATAATATAATTTATCATTCATTCTACAGTGTGTAGAATGTGTGTGTATGCATGTATGTGTTTATTATTCAGTGGGTGAATGTTGAATTAATGTATGTTGAGTGTAAAATATCAATGTATTCCTAATGTAAAAGGACTTGAGTTACACTGGTCTGGTGACAAACTTCAAAGAATTGACTCACTGCCTGCTACTATAATGTAGCATATATGTGTAGTGCCTCAGAAGGAAATGGCTCTTAAAATAGCCTCAATATAGCCACATACACTGAAGCATAATACATATTATTCCTTGTAAAAACAAAACCATAGCAACCCATACAAAACACAGATTGCTCAAATTAGGCTAGTTAAATTGTACAGTAGAAAAGTCAACACAGAACAGAGGTGCTGTCAGCTGGCTGGTGACTGGTTGGGATTTAGTGGACAAAGCTTGATTGACAAACAGCTTCAAGATGAAGGCTAGAGGTGTCTGACGAAAGCATAGACTATCTTTAGCTGTCCATCAGCCAGACCCTAAACTCATTATTTCCATAGTTCCATTATATCCAGTGGTCTTAGTGAATATTAAAGTTGTTAAAGTGATCAAAAGTAGCACCCAGAGCCCAGCTGGTCTCCACATTGTTTACTTTCTTGGCAAGCTGTGAAATAGGAAATGCAGTGAGTATTTTTGTCAGTGCATAAAAAGAAAGAAGGGGGGGGGGACTTTGGTTCTTGATCAACTGCTTACCTGCAGCATTGTGCTGTCCTTGAATCCAAATCCCTCCTTTAGGAGGCATGTGATGTATGTCATGTCCATGCACAAGAATGGACTTATAGGGCGATATTTTGTCATCTTATTACAGACTGCAAGAGAAGCACAAACATGGTCACACATTCGTTTTTTTTTCTTTCTGTGGTTTAGCTGACTGGACAGGGGAGTTGTGTATTAGGGGCCCTTTGCTGTGCCAGAGGGCCAGAGGGCCAGAGGGCCTGTAATTGATGTGCTTGCCAACCCACAGGGGGCAAACTGCCAGATGTAGACACAGGGTGTGCCCTGTGTGTCTTTGCCTCTTTTTATTGGTTGGTAGTGTGCATGCATGTGACTGCAATTCATGTTTGGGTTTGCTAGGTCCCCCCTTTTGGCCAAACATAGTTCCTGAATTGGCACAGAATGACCTTACATAATTCCCCAACTCATGAAGCACTAAATCTGATGTGGTGCCAGCAACAGTTTTTTTTACACTCCACTATGTCAACTGTATACTGTGACTGCAATGTGTACACATGTAAGAAAATGTGAGTCAAAGTAAATTGTCATGACACTGAAAAGAAACAGCTAAGTAAGATGGTCATTGAGATTATAGCTGCTTGAGAATCTCACACTAGTTCCATGTGTTCGCAAGAGTACAGAGTGTATTTTGCAGGAAGATCTTGTGCTTGTGGGGCTGTCGTTTTGGGAAGCCTGTGTGATTGTTAGTGGTCTCCCAAATACAAATAAGCACAGAGAGTTTATGTTTGCACAAAGTGTACAGTCTGAACAGAATTGAGTGAAAGAGCAGGGAAAGTCACAGGAAGGCATTATCTCTCACCTTCCTTTGCTTTTTTTTTGAAGTCTCTAACCTCCACCACACCACCACGAGAACCATCTGAAAATAAAGAAATAAATATCAGCTGCATCAATGCTGCAATACAATCTCTCATAAACATATTTCTAAGACATTCTGAATTCTGGTTGAGGTTGAGCTTCCAATTTTTTTGGCTGTGAAAAACCTCGATTCTACATTGAATGACTTTGTTTTTTAAAGTAGCCTACTTTAAAATCTCAATATATTGTAGGTCTACATAAGACACAAAAATGCAATTCTAAAAATAATCTTTTAGGTCATTATAAATGTACAACTAGGAAAATGGCTTTAGGGGTTTTATACAGCACGCCGTCAGTGGGTCCATATTTGTTGAGCAAACAGGCAGAGTGTACCAACTTTTGAAATCACCTGACCACTCAAAACCTTCTTCTGACAAAATTCTTATAACATTTTGCAAGTCTGGACATGACGCCTACCAAGTGGCGTAACATATAAATGTTCTGGGACTTGGTACCCAAATCTTTATACCATTTCATTTTCATGAATTAATAGACAAAATTTGATAGCACTAATTTTTCTGTATAAAGGTTCTTGTCTACTCTTGTGTAGTTACAATGTGTACTAAGACAAATGGAGAATTAAAGATAGAATGGGTTGCATGGAAAGAAGAGGATAATAAAACCCAATTGTCCAACCATATGGGGTATAACAAATTAGCTCAATTAAATGAAAAAATATTTCCCAATAACTGTATGTTTCTTTGCATTGGGGCACTAGTCTCAACTTGATTTGTGTTAATGTAATTATGTAATGTAATTATTAATTTAGGAAACAAATACAGTATTGAGGTCACTCACCAATAAGCCCGGAGTCAACTGCTCTGTCATAGTAGTAAGAGAAGGCATAAAATACACTGCTTCCCTTCACTTCATAGGGTTGATGGACAATATTCTTCACCACACGCATCACTTCATAGTAGCATAGCTTGTATCCAGCATAACCTAGACAAATTAGATAAAAATTAAAATTTCTCTAATATCTAAACTATTAATGATTGTTAATAAAGACCAAAAATAAGACACTATCCACACAAGACATCTTGCTCAGCTCAGTATGTGGATGAACTGACAATGCCATATTAAACTTGTTGTAAACTAAACTGCTAAAGCTGCATAAACTGATGTCTTAGTAGCATTAAAGTGGCAACAAAACTGTCTCACCTGTTATATTTTTAAATATAATTGGTATATGAGTTTGTATTAAATTTTTACATGTAACTCAGTCTTGGCTGTCTGCAAAAGCCAATGGATTGAAATAAATCGAGTAATGAGGCCAATTCAAAAAGTTGATCAATCTTACATAGGACTGACAAATTCACCTAAGTGGAAAGCAATGAATTTCTGTATCACCCCTCTATATCATATCCATATCCATGCTCTCCTGTACTTGATTGACTCCTCATGGGCCCTATAGTGAAAGATAGCTTCTGCACAAAACCTTTCATGTGTGATGCTGTACAACTCTGTCTCTCTATCTTACCACATATTGCAATTCTCTGCATGACCCTAGGCAGCTGGGTTAGCCCCTTGGGATATGGATCTGCCCAAAGTTTCTTCTAGCCTCTTAAGGCACACCCCTATTTTTCCTTTTTTTCAAAACAACGGCATACCCAAATTGAAAGCTTGACAGTTCCTACATAGTTTTAGACTCAGGGATGTGCCTCATACCATTGGAAACGTGACACCCTCAAGTTTTTTCTAGAGGAATATGTATGTTTCTGTGACATATGGACACAGAGTTATAGAGGTTGGAACTAAGTTTTTTTTTCCCGCTCATTTCAAATGTCTATGAACTAACTAAGATATGAAGGTACCATCCATATGATACCCCCAAATAAAAAAATCTAAGTCCTAACTCCATCTCTCAACCTGTTACACACAAAAATTGAAGTAAAAAGACCAAAAATCTGATTTTTGAATATACATTTTTGAAAAATATGTTTATGCGTTTTGATTGGGACCCCTATGTAAATTCCCATAGAGACTTTTTGTAAACAAGAGGGCCTAATGACATTCAAAAGTTTATAACTTGAAAACCCCTTTACCTAGAAACATAAAATTGTTTTGAAATGAAAGCCAAGACCCTGGGCTTTCATGTCAGTTTGCTTGATTTGAAGTTATTCCTTCTGGCATTGAATGACACAAGCATAACCATCAAAAAAACAAAAAAGCGGGGGGGGGGCGTCCCAGATATGGGCGGGTGTGCCTTGATAAAACGTCTAGTACCTTTCCACAAATTAAAGGAGAGGGTCGGTGTGATTTGGACCTGGGCTGTACTGAAAGATGTTACCGAGTACAAACATATATCCAATACCGACCTCTGGTCACCCCCAGCATTCTGCATTTTACACCGCTTTAGCCGAAGCTTTCATTAGCCTTACCCTGCTACACTGGGGCATTGCATAGCCTATGCAGCTAAATTGCCATTTTTACACAATTAACAAGGTTCAAAGTAACTCCACATATCATTGATAGACTTCTGAGGGCCCTGACATTTAAAACGAGACTGAGAATTTTGAAAGTGACAAGTGACAAAAAGACAGTTTATGAATGCTAAATTTCTATGAATTCATTTTTTTCTTTTGGCCACTCACTTAGCATCTGATTAGCTTAAACCTTTTGTACAATACATGCATGTTTTTCGCTCAAACTTTGTTTAACAGCAATGACTTAATGATATTTTTCAATGATAAAATTGAATTTATTAGAGGTAAAATAAATAACTCCCTTTTAGCCTCAAATTCAGCTGGCTCCCTTACAATGTAAACAGTAAGTCCTAGTCAACCTGTAGCATATCTTAACTCATTTACACCAGCAAATATATATGAAATTCGATCTCCTCAAGTAAGGCCTCTACATTTCTACTGGATCCAATTCCTACCGGTCTCCTTAAAGGGATCGTTCAGAATCTTTGACATAGGACCTAATTTCCGGATGTTGGAGATGTGTGGAGACCGTTTTAAAAAAATATTCATTCAGTCCTTCTATTGGCAGTGTTCGCTGGTGCTAGGCTAGTGCAAGTCAACGGTAAGCGGTAGCCTACCAATAAAAATAGTCTTACCCACCCCACAGTGCACCCAATCAATAATAAAGCCAGGCTATCAAACTGTTGAAGTCATTATTATAAGCCCTAAACACCTGACCAACACTGTACCCCATCATCAGAACTTACTTAGAGACCTTTCACACACACACACACACACACACACACACACACTAAACACAAAAGTTAAAAACTTTGGGGTATACATTGATCAGGATCTCTCTCCAAATAGTCATGTAAAGCATATCTCTAAAACATCATTCTTTCACCTACACAACATTGCTAAGGTTTGAAAAAAGAATACATGAATTTGTTACCTCTAGACTTGATTTTTGTAATGCCCTGTTCTCTGGATGTGGTACTACCTGCATTAAAAACCTACAACTTCTCTCTCCCATTCACTTCCTGTCTCTCTCCACTGTCCTATCAATAAAAAGGCAAAAAAAGGCCAAAAATATACTTAAAGAAACCTACAACTAATACAAAATGCTACAATGTGAACACTCACCAAAAATATGAACATATCTCACCTATCCTCGCTTCCTTGTATTGGCTCCCTGTTAAAAGTTGAATTGATTTTAAAATACTTCTAACAAATTAAGCTCTTGCTCCAGCATATATTCATGACTTACTTCTTCCCTACCGCCCTTCAGGACCCCTACGACACAGAATGCTGGCCTCCTTGTAATATCTAGAATAAGATATAATAAAATCCACAATAGGAGGAAGAGCTTTTTGCTATTGCGTGTCTGTCTTGTGGAACAAGCTCCCATCCATCATTCGCCAAGCGGACACTCTCAACACCTTCCAATAGACACCAAGTCTAGACTCACAACTTTCCTATTTACTGACCCCTTTAGTTAGGGATGGTGTACGGTAAACCACTCCTCCTCATGGTATTATTGGAAAGGACCGCCTCTGCTGTAAGCCTCTGTTCAGGGCTTGGTGGCCACTGACCATTCCTGTGGTGGTGTTGGCTTGCCATACACCATACCTTAGTTATGCTGCTATAGCTTACGGCCCCCACAAAACCACTCATCTGTTATGCCGTACAATTCGCACAGTCTTTCTCTTCCTTTCTTTCTTTCCTCCTCCCTCTTCATTTAGCCTATATCTATACATGCATGCACATGCAATATAGCACACACAAATACTGAAATCTGAGGTAGACTGCCCTAACTCATCTCCTTCTTCTGCCCATCCATGCCACTACCACCCTGCTAAGATTCATTCCTGCCTTCCACTGCCTGCTCCTGTGTCACTAATCTTCTGGATGGTGTCCAACCAACTCTTACGGAATATGCCACCCTGCTGAGGGTCATTCCTACCTCCCATCGCTTGATCCTGTGCCACTAACCTCCTGAATGGTCTTCAACCAACTCAACAGTCCATGCCACTACCACCATCCCTGTCTCTCACAACCTGATTCTACGTCTCTAACCTCCTGGGTGGGCTGCCTCCATCTCCACAGATGACCCTGACATGATTGACCCAGCTTCCAGTTGGCCATATGGCTAATATGACTATATCCTGTGATTATTATGGGACTATTATGTTGCTTCATTAGCACCATACATTGTTATGATGTGTGCCTACATCTTGGAATTACTATGATAATTCTATGGTTATCTTGAGTCAAGACCTTTTGATACTATGGACTAATCCTAGGCAGCTGCGTTAGCCCCTTGACCCATGGAAAAGCCCAAGGTTTCTTTGTTCTAAGTTCTAATGAAGCACAGCATAGCATAGCAACTTCTACTTTGCGAAGCAGACAGACTGATGGGAAACACTGACAATTAATTAATACTTTTCAAACATAGTCTGTTGTGTTTATTTTTTGGTAGTGGGACTGTTTTATAACAGCAATATGTTGTATAAATGCCTTCAGCTTCAGCTGAACCACAGCTGTAAGGTATATCTGAAAACAATCCCACTTGCACTTGTGTTATATTACTTAAGTGAACCATCTCTCACATTGACTGTATATACAGGTAGACAGTGCAGTAATGCCGTTCTATGGGATTTGGAAGAGCTTACTTCCTGCTACGCATCACTTTGAGCATGCACATATACTTTGAGGCAGACACCAGAGCTTGTTTACGGAGAGCCCCACCACTCTCTACTGCCTCCCATGGTAACAATTTATAATAAATACTCCTTATAAAGCATTTATTAAACATCTTTTAGCAAAATTGTTAATCTTTAGCAAATCGGTACCTCTCAAATATTTCTCATCAGTTAATCGTTTGATGTAAATGTCAATGCTTTGTTTATGGTGAAGAAGTCCATCTAATACAAATTTATTAGGTATAAGTTAACACTTTGCTGACTTTCACATAGCCTACAATATTAAAGATCCACAGTAAGTCTGTTTCTTAACTCTGCATTAAATGCCACAAAGCTGTAGGGGGAGCTTGGTACAGCTAGTAGGGTAAGGTACGTAAGGGTGAGGCAGTATTACACAGGAAGCAAAGGATTGGCTGCTGCAGGTAGATGTGGCAGGAAGGTTAAACCATATACCTTGCTAAGCTTAAGAATTGAAGTTATGCAACACATTGTGCACTTGAGGCATTATCCCGATTAGATAAAGCATCTTATATCTTATATGCTTCACGGTGCGCAATCCAATAACCCAAAACACTGTGCTAAGCTGTGATTGAAGCAGTTCAAATCAGATACAGAAGCAGTCGTGTGTGTGTATGAGAAAAAAGAAGCTAGAGCCTGTTTCGTTCTCTGAACAAAGTTTTGAATGTCATTGGTCATGAGACTATCAGTAAACGAAACAACACAACAGATGTCAAAGTTGGTCAGTTAGAACAGTTTTTATTAACTGTTGAAACTGTCAATAAAACATCGGTAGATGCGGTACATACTGCACTTGCAATGTTAAGCAGTGCGGACCGCCTCCAATAGAATGCAGTGCAATACAATGCAATACAGTGGTCTTTAGAGGGAGCTCGTGAGAGAAAAAAACTGAACGTTGCTTAGCCCTTCTTTAAATCAATTTTGAGCACTTAAATGGTTTTAATAGAACTTAATTAGCTTGGCCTGTACACACTCATATACACATAATTTCTGTGAAAAATCATTTATTTTCAAATTGAATACCTATTAAACATAATAAATCATTTGCTAAGAATGAACACTGAACTCACAGGCAAAATTTGAGTAATTTAGTAATTTTTTCTCTTACCATCTGGTATTCCACTGATTTTGTATGTGATTCCACCGAAGGTCCATTCTTCTCTGAATTTCTTCGGTAGACAAGAGCTTGTGAAGATTTTCCAGTCGAGCCCTTTGAAAAACGATTAAAATCCTTTTTTAACAAAATGGTGCCTTTACACATGTGTATTTACAATAGTACAATTCAGAATCATTTATACTGATATTTTACTGAGGAAATTTACCATCAGCACCAAGTGCCCCCAGTGTAGCCAATCGGGCAACAAAGAGTCCATTGCCAAGATAACTAATTAGAAAAAAATGAATTTTAACAGGATAAATCATTGTCCAAAATTGTACGCATAAAATAACTGGTATTATGGATTCTGTCAAAACTGATTACCTGTGGGTATATAATTCATATGTGCTGTTAAATAAGTTGAATCTGGCAATATAGGTGGGAGGGGCAGTAAAGACGGTTCTCTATATAAAGACACATAGCAATCAAGATTAAAATATTTATATTATTAGGTTATATATGTAAATGTACTTCAGATGTATTATGACATATATGCTATAACAAACCTTTGACTTTGGGAGAAATGTTATCTGGGTTGATCCTCCACCAAGGTCCAAAATGCCAACTGTTCTCTTGGTCTTGGCATACAAGTGACCTGTCAAAAGCAAGTGACGGAGTGTCAAAAAGGTGAGATATGAGGCATGCTGGTATGTTGTTCCTTTAAAACAGTGGTTATCAACCTTTTTTAACCAAAATTCTTCAACTGTGGCCAAAAACAAAATCAACCTATTAAAGCCTAAACCTATTGATTTGGCCTTATTTTTGAGCAAACTGAATGTGAAGTATATAAAATAGGCTACTGTTAATTGGATGTTGCCAAGAAAATTCTGTGAAACAGCCATCTTCAGGAAATGCCAACATTCTAGATAAGTACATTAGCTGAATACCGCCATTGTGATGGGTGACTCTGAATACTATCAATGAGTGTTAGTCTTTGAGGTTTAAGTTTGAGATGATAAACAATGGGCAACTGCATTGTTCTTGTAACCTGCGTTGCTTGTGTGTTCTCCTCCTTCTTGTCTTTACACTTGCAGCTTTTACTGGGCAGACTTGCCTCTACTGTTTTGCCATGACTCAATCACAAGCATAGTCTGGAGAAACTGTCTCTGTAAGCGGTATCTATCTTACAGAAATGCATGAAGTGCTTTAGCTCGAAGCTGATTGATTTGATGAGCAGCATCATAACATGATAAGGATCATGTGAATGATGTGCCTTTGGTTCGCCTAATGCGTAAACTCCAAAACGACTGTATACATCAAGTATGGGGAAAGCCTAAAACATTGTTTTTCCAGCTCTGTCCTAAAAATACTTTTTCAGCTTTAAAGTCAAAGATGAAACTGTTCATTGAATTTTCCAGAACATTTAAAGGACGTGTTACACCTGCAAACCTATAGTATCAACCTTTGGATGATTTCTTATTTTTAAGCTTATAAGCAGCACAATACTTTTGTTGACTGGGATTGCGAACAGGTTCTAAATAAACATGAGTTTTCATGCTATAAATGATAAGGTGTTGAAAATTTTATGTTGGCATTTTCTTATACTTGTTTTGTCATTCCCATTGAAATACATCTGCTGCTGGTTCAAGTAATACGGGTGCAAATTCTGAAGTTAACCATACAGTATTCAAAAACACATTACGGATCTACCTAGAGCAATTTAAAAAAAAACTAAGCGATCACAATCAACTGGTTAGTGGGATATGTTCCATGCAATACAAGTAATCTACCAATGAATTCATTTACTGAGACTAGTATTATGTAAGAAATAGTACAGTAGGCAGTGATAAACTGAATTAGAAAAAAATGTGTAGGTACAATACAATTTATTTATTTCTGCTTGAAAGGAATGGTTTAACTTTTGTAAAATCCCATTTTTTTAACATTCTAATAAGATTTTTTGGCTACAAATGAATATAGGGCAATGTAGGGCAATTCAAAATTTGAAGCATGTGAGATAATCTAATTCCAAATTCATTGCAGCTCTTTCTTTGACACAACACAAAAAATATATTTTTGTTACCTGTTAAGAAATTCACCGTCACCCAAGCCAACACACCTGTGAGGGAGAAAAGCATGGTTACTATGAAGTTGCAATACGTTAAGTAGTATGTTAAGTTCAAGTATGTTAAACTATTTAGAATTTTACTTTTGGCGTTGTTTTAATTTCTAATTTGAAAATAAAGCTTTTGTTTGTAAAACACTGTAGTGGCAAATCTATGGAAAAGAAAAAAGAGGTGTGCCTGCTTACCTGTCGGTACCAGACTTGACTAGAATATAATTTAAAAATATATGTAGGCATTAAATACCTTCATTTGTTCCATTCATAATTGACACACTGTTGTTTGGAACAAAAAAGGGTGACTCATCAAAGACTTCTTTAACCTGCAAACAATAAGCACAAGATATCAGTATGCCCCATGTTCAGACAGAAAAAAAATAGCAATAACAGATCAAAGTATATAATAAGTGGTCTGTATTTCTGTACATACATGCACATGTAATATAACACACACAACCTCTTACCTCCTGGATGGTGCCCAACCAACTCTACCAAATATGCCACCCTGCTGAGGGTCATTCCTGTCTCCCACTGTCTGATCCTGCGCCACTCACCTCCAGAATGGTCCTCAGCCTACTCCACAGTCCCTGCCACTACCACCCTGCTGAGAGTCACCCCTGCCTCTCACTGCCTAATTCTATGTCTCTAACCTCCTGAGTGGGCTCCCTCCTGCTCTACAGACAAGCCTAACATGATTGACACACCTTCATCCTGGGATTACTATGCTAACTCTATGGTCAAGACCTTTTAATACCATGGACTAATAACCATCTGAGAGACTGAAACCCCGCCCTAGGCAGTTGGGTTAGCCCCTTGAGCCATCAGAACTGCCCAAGGTTTCTTCCTATACCATAACGAACAACAAAAAATGATGATAGGGAGTTTTTCCTTGCCCCTTTTGCTCATTGGTACATTTTGTAAAATGTGTAAATAAAATAATAAAAAAAAATTGGATAAAATTGTAAAAAATAAAATAAAATTGAATTTAATTGAATTTTATTTCTCATTTAATACAGGGTGTGAACAGTATTTTAGTAGGCTATGGTGTTTTATAGTGTTTCTGAATAATCTCACTCGGCCTTAACCACAAATGCATTTTCTTCCCTACATGACACTGCCCTACAACGTAAAACCAAAAAAAAATGGTCTGAGCTTCAATGATAATACATAAATACATGGAAAAAACAGCAACAGAGGACATTTTAGAACCCTCTACTTTTACAGACCCACTGTTTATGTCTGTTCACTGTTTAGTTCACATTTCATGAATCACAATCGGTCATTGGTGTAGCTTTTCAGCAAAGCTAACAAGTATGAGAGGAAAATGGTATACCAACATGGATACCCATGTTTCACCTCATCTAGAAGGGCTTTGGCCTTCTCCTCTGGTAGCAGGCGGAGGCCTGCTGTGGCTTTTAGTATTACAGGCGTCTGTATCCACTCATTCTTGGGGACAGTCTTTTTGGCCACCTTCAAAAGCTGCCTTATGACATCCCCACCCTTGTTAGGAAAAAAAGAATAACTTAAAAATTACTTAAAGAAATTCACTCATGAACATTAACCAACTTGGTCAGTATTTAACATGAAAATAGTAGAAAATAGTAAGCAGGTAAATTGAAAAAAGTTATATTCACTATGAACCTACCAAATCAGGCTTATCTGCATATGCAGAGAGTCCAGGTTTAACAGCATGATACATTTCATTGTCCAAGACTGGTAACCCAGCTGCATTCAGAGTCAAATAATCATGAGTAGGCAAACATATGTCAGAAACATTACAGCACTGACATTTTCATAGCAATATACTGAATTATAATCAACTGAAGATGTCTAAATGTTCCTTTAGTCTATCATAGACAATATTACATATATAGACAATTTTAATTGAATAATTAACGATTATGAAAATTTTGTAAGCTAAACATCTGTCTTCATGGATATCAGTTTCCTGAATTTACATAATAAATCTTTTGAAAGAAACATACATGAATTTAAAACAAAGTGAGCATGTTGTAAGACATTGCCGTAATAAGTAAAACATCCAAAATCTTGTTTTAAAGCAACAGAACTTACCTGGGTCCTTTTGGATGAACTTGTAGATATGGATTCGTGTGCCTGTGCTGCCAGCATCAAACATTATCCCAAAGTACACACGGCTTACATTTATTGGCTGATGTATGTCGGGAGTTCCAGACACCTCTGGAAGCCCAGAAATATCAGTACCCCCAGATACCTCCGGAGTTGGAGCTGGAACATGTGGCTCAGGTGGAAGCTGGTTGTCAATGCTGCCATACTGTCTAGGGGCAGGATGACTGGGCATGCGATGGCTGATGACATGAGAATTGTAGATGTGATGGCCGTAGTATGTCCCCTCCACCAGTAAAAGCCCCCACATCAAAGCCCATATGGGGACTAAAAGTGTAAAAGATTTCTGCTGAACCATATTATCACGCTGAGAGCAATAAAAAAATAAATAAAAAAGAAGACAGAAAGGAAGTTTGCTGGAAGAAGTTTTCTCTGGCTTGGATTACTGGTGCTGACAGGTGGTGACTGAGTGGGCAGCCTGAGTCTGCAAAGTGGGAATGACAAGAGAATGAAGAGAGAGAGAGGCAGAGAGAAATAGAGGCAGACTCAGATAGAAAACAGGCACGCTCAGGACTGGCTAGCCATCTGTTTACCGTATTTAAAGACATACAGGCTTGGCCACATGCCAGTGCTGAGCAAAAAGATCCACCAATCCCGTGGCGTTACATCACAACTCATCAAGAAGCACCCCTCCTTTTAGAACAAGAAAATTACCTGCTCAGCAGCAACTTTTTCTAGAAGAAAAGATTTAGCTAGCCCTCCTTCCCCCACCATTACCACTTTTGAATGGTTTAACCACAGCTGGAAAATCTCCTAAAACAATGACTTAGACTACACATATACATCAAAACAGGTTCACTCTGCATAAAGTAAAAAGCACAGTCTTAAAATACTTTTTATATGTCTGCTTAATTAAACTGTAGACACTCCATTCTAACAAGCAGTTCAAATTTCTGATGAGTTACTGTGTTGGACCCTGCTAAAAGTGATGTCATTGTAGCTACAGAACAAAAAAAAATACAAGACTTAAATATATAGCATGTATGTGCCTTAAGACTGACTTGTACTGAAGTGTACAGTTATTTATGGCATGTATATTTCTTCCCTGTTCTCCCACTTAAACTGTGTAGTTAAAATGTGTGCGATAAAAAAGATATGTAGACATTATCTAATTTATTGTGGAACTTTGTGGTAAAGTTATAAAAATCATTACTGAGTTCTAAAGCACTTCTGCAGAATGCTCAACTTCGGCTGAAACTGTGAGTCACTGCAGGACAGGGCATGTGCCCCATGCTTCTGCACTTTACCACCTGACCTGTCAGCTCCACAAGAAGCCTGTGAAAATTGCACTTGTTGGTGAGAGCCTCAACCCACGTGCAGGCAAGCAGACTAACAAAATCTGCACACAAGACCATTTACTGCTCCAATATCTGTGTTAGAATTTTATGTGTGCGTGAAAATACATGGTTTGCACAGACACACACTTCTCTCTCACATGAGCTGGCACGCTCTTGCTCATGAACTCATGCTATTGCTGAAAACCACAAGATTTTCAAAGTATTTGTTTTTTGTTTTGTTTTTTTAGGAAAATGGCTGAAATATGTTTTTCTCAATTAATCCAGACTTATCTGAAAAAAAAATAAGAAAAGCAGGAAAAGCAGAATGTTCTTGAACATTTATGCACTCCTGTTGCTTGAGACCTTACAAGAACTACAGTGTAAGTATGGGTTTTCCTCTCTTCAGAGAAAGTGAAATTCCACCACCTCAAACAGAGCCACATGTGCATCCTGCTATTTCTGAAAAACTGGCTCACTGAGAATGTTGTGTGACCTCAGGGTAGAGGTTTTTTTTCACTCTGCACTTACCTTCTATCTTTCTTTCTGTTAAACAATACACATGCTCACAGATGGAAAATGTCATTTAAAAAGTCAGCTCCCTGACGCCATGAACTGTGAGGGAGCTGAACTTGGAGGTAAAATCTGCAAACGGTTTTTTTTTTTAACATGGTGGCAAATGGGTCCATGGAGAGGGCAGAGGGGGGGAGTGGAGTTTGGCATACCAGTCCAAGCTATTCAACCAAGCAGCACAAGTGTTCCAACGCTGTAATTTTAACCTAAAAATATTACACTTTCTTTCCTCCTCCCTTTTCTTTTTTCCTAAAGACTGTGGTTTTTCCTTTTCTTTTTTTCATTTTGTGGTTCTCTGTTAAGGTCTTTTCCCTTTTGTCAAGCAGGCATGTGTTGCATCCCTCTCTAACATATGATCATTTGGGGAGCATTCGGGGCTCTGCCATGACAACTACATACATTATTATGCCAGCTATGAGCTAATTCAGTAGGTGGCTAGCCCTGATTGAAAAATCATAAAATCTGACTCACCCTTTGTAAAGGGCAACAATATCCGCTCTCCTGTCTCCTAACATTAAATCCGAGCAGATATCCTTTGTTGTCAGCAGTAATGACTGCAACAGCAGTCATTTTTGTGTCTTGTTGTGGTTCTTTATTTTCTTCACAAACAAGCTTGCCAAGACATACTTAGTAATTATGTTCACACATAACAAACAATTACTGAAAACGCAGCCTCTATATCTCTGGAATACAACCATACAAACATAAACTGTTTTAGAAAACCAAATTGCTGTACCTGGTTTATTATCATTTTAATACCTGTAAAAGCCATTAGGCTTGCTGCAGAGACATCCTTGAAACAATGGTGTCTGTGCAGTCTAACCACATGTTTTACAGTATTCAGAGTCAGTAATTCATTTAAAGTGTCATGCAACCATTTTAATGAATGTAATGTAGATGACGTTTCATGTCATGTCATCTCTTGACAAATCAAGTAGAATCCATTATCCATTAAAATACATAACCATGACTAAAGAAGTGATAGTACAGAAATAAGTACAGTACAAGTACTCGGATTTAATTACTGTATTCATTAAAGTCATGTGGTAAAAAAAATACTGTAGGAGCCTTTTACAAAACAATTGGTCCACTGCCAGCTAAGATGTGTTTTGAGGTGAACATGTGGTGAAGGTGTGTTTTAAGGTGAACAAATGTTTGGAAACGTTTTATTTTTCCCTTTCCTATTTTTGCATACATTTGCAAAAGCGTGCAGACAGTTTGTGAAGGTTGTGGAGCTGGAAAGAGATTCACCAATGACATAGTATGTTGACAGGGCTGATGTCATTTGCCAAATAGATGTCCTAACCAAAATAAAAAACTTTGGTGCCTTCCAACCATTCTGTAGCATATATTTTATATGTTTATATATGTTTTTAAAGCCAAAACCAACTACATGTAGATATAAACTACTGTGAAAGCCAAGATGTTTAGATGATACTGAAAATAATACTAAGATCAGGTTTACATCTGAGGCTATGTTTTGTTTAGAGGTCATGTTGTAAGTGTTAACCACCACTGATAAGTAGATACATAGGTACATAAAGCACTCAATATATTTATATAATTTAAAAAAAATCTCAAAAATAGTGTTGACAATCAATAGGGTAGTCCATTTTGTTTTGTTTTTGTTAACAGTTCAACGGTTTTGGATACTGGGGAGACATAGAGGAAGGTAATTGGAATCATCCCAGATCGCAATAAAATACCAATATACTGCTTTAAGATATCCACATCATCAAAAACAATGGATAACTGATAAATTGTGCAAATCTGTAACATGTTAAAGGCGCTCTAAGCGATGCTGTTTCACGTCACTTCTTGTTGATGTTCGAAGTATTGTCAAACAAAACGGAGGATAGCTCCAGAGAGGGTTCAAGCGTTATAAGTTATAGCTCACTCCTCCCCCTCCCTCCCATGCCTCCTGAAAGACTCATGAACCTTGTCGTTTACTGGCTGGAACACTGTTATGTTTCATTTTCGTTTGTAATGCTAGGTTTGCCCACTGTGTTTTGTTGCCGTTTGTGGAGCCAGGGCTGTCTACAGAGACCGCGTTTTTTTTACAGTGTGTTCAGGGGACAGGCAGCTAGCAGATTGTGAGGAGATGTTTGCTGTATGTAAAAACACATGTTTTAGTCCTAAAAACGTGTCACATTGCTTAGAGCACCTTTAAATACTGCAACACACCCTTTGAATGCTTTAGTACTCTTGGGTTGCACAAATGCAAAACTTGTCATATTTACACTACAGGCTACTGTATTTAGGAAAAGCTTGGTGTCCTTTATTGTCCACTGAATGTTGCATAAAAACCTTTAGACTTACAGACAAAAAAATTCTGTGACCATTAACTTTGAACGCACATTAGGTTTGCATACTAGCTTCAATATCATAACACATAGCTTAGTCATTGTAAATAGCCTTCGTAACAGTGTTTGCCTATCCTATTGCTTTTATTTGGAGTTTTAAACACTGTCTTTCACCTGGCATACATGTGATGTGAAATTCAAAGAGCTAAGAATAATAGAATAAGATTTTTTTTTTTTTTTACAATGAAGAAATAAATATGAAGTATGAGGATTTGTCTGTTTTCAGCAGAAATGTATGTAAAATAAAATATATCACCATGTTTGCCTATGTTCTGAGTAGGAGTGGCTGGTATTAGAGATATAAACAATATATTCTAAAAATTTTACCAACGGTAGAGATTTTGAGTACACTGGCCTACAGTGATTGCCTTAGCATGTATTCGTATAATATAGGCCTACGTTTTCAAACAAATACTAACAGCTACAAACACAAGATGGATACATTTCAAACAAACATGCTCAATCATCAAGTAGCAGTAGCATTTATCATCTAGCATTTAGCATCATTTATCTTACAGAACCACATAGATGAATGCATGCATTTGGGTCAATACTGCACTAGTGTAAAAATTGGAATATCTATAATTTTGGAATGAGATCAACAGATTGTTCTCTGTTCTTTGATCAAGGGCCTCAGAGATCATCTTGTAACAATCACACATGTTAACACATATTAACAATTTTTCAAACTTTCCCTTCTTTCCTGTCCTGTATCAGGAAGCGAAAGTGAATGAAAATCAACAGTCACTATCACTACCACTTTTTTACTAGAAAAGATTTTACTAAATGCACAAACCCAGCATGAGTGTCACGTCTTTTCCATCAAGTATCAGTTTAGATTAAGAAAAACGTTGTATAAGATGAGCCTTAGCCACGTGAGTAAATTCGACAGTTGACTTACTGGAGAAATTGGAGGCCTTCTGAAAAACAATGTAATCTTAGCTCAGAACATAATTTCAATCCAGGCAGTGGCACCGCCCATGCACTGCATGTTTTTACTTGAGTCCTTTGTTGGTTTTCAAGCTAGTCATTTTTGTTTTTACTTTTCTGACAGAACTGGATAGAGCCCAAGGAGCATTCCAAAAGCAGCAGAGGCTAACGATGAAAAGAACACACTGCAAAATGTCAGGGTGTAGCTACTGTAAACTTAATCTTATAGCTCTCCTCACTGGCATCGTGTATGGAGTTTAGAAGCTAAATATAAAGGTAATTGCTATGACAGAGACTCCCCAAAACAAGAAAGAAGGAGGAAAACATAAATAACCTAGAGCATTTTCAAAGCTGTGATTATCACTAGAATTGTAATGACAAGGTTTAGTTTTCCTCAGTTGGGCTTATGGGCAGAACACCCACAAGCATGGAATTCCATCAAATTGAGATTACAGGACATTAATCTAAGACTGCCGGCCACCAGTTACAATGGATGTGTAGTAATGGAAGTTGATGTGAAGAAACTAATCAGTGCTTCCAGACCAAACGTATGCCACATTCCTTATACTTTAGTTCATGGTGTGTGGTCAATGTTACACAGCTGAAACAGCTATTCCCAGGGTTTGATGGGGCTGTAAGATGTAAATATAACTTCTTTGAGTTTTTACAGTGTCAGTTCAAACTCTCATCAAAATACTATGCTAATAATTGCTTGTGTGGTCTCTTCGACCTCTAAACAAATATTTGAAGACTGCAACAAAATATAGCAATTAGATCACAGCCAGAAGAATGAGTGAAATGGCTGCATATTTAAAACTCATTGCTTTTGCGAAGTTATTAAGCTTCAAACTATTTACTCATCTGACATAATTGTTATTTAACTTGATGATAAAGTGTGGCATGAATTAAACAGGAATCCATTACATGTTGATCTAAATCCTGAGGTTGATCCACAAATTATTTTCACTGCTGTTCACACTGCAGATGTCTGTGCTCTTTGAGTGTCCCTGTAGGATATATTTGGCACTTGGCACCCCTACAGTGCGTAATTACAAGAGCTATTTCACATCAAACTGTACAGTTGAAACAGAAGAAACATGTCTCTTGCACACTATCCAGCTGATCCCAAACCTTGAATGGAGCCCTCCAATATTTGTAGACCAGTATTTCACTGTTGCTTTTTTAGACTATACTGTAGTGCTTGTCCATTTGTTGTGTGGATACCATCGTAATTATAATATCTACCAAACTATGCATATTTCTGTGTGCAAAGCAATGTGCTTAGGTGTGAGAGAGAGTTTGTGTCAAAAACATCAAATACATTTGTGTCCGCAATTAAGCAAATAATGTGTGTGTCTTTTATCCAGGGTTCCCACACCTTGGTTAACATCAAATTCAAGGACCTTTCAAGGACCAATTTTCTCAAATTCAAGGACCACACAGGGCGGCATTACCTACTGCTACCACTGAATGTGTTATCAATGAACAATTTGAATAATATTTTTAGGTTACATATATATCGCCAATACATGAGCGGGTTGCCAACTTCAGTCAGTTGGCTGGAATGAGTAGGCTTTTCCAACATTTGTGATGATTTATTTGAACTATTATTATCATTATTTTTGGCTACCTGACTCCCTTTGGTAGTTTTAAGTTTGCTTTGTCATTTAATTAGTTCTTTATAATTTCACAGAATATTCGCATGGTGGGGGTCTGTGACCTGCCCTCCCCCAGAAAATTTTAAAATGTCCTAAAATGGTCTTTCCTGCATTCAAGTGAATTTAAATAAGTTATAGCTTACTTAAAAGAGGTAGGCTTAATTAGCGAGACTGCTTCAGAGCACCCAAATAGTCAAAGATTTTTTTTTTTTAGATATGAATAAGCTTTTGTGGAAGGTAATGCAGAAATTACAGTCCATCCGTGCATTGACATACCTATCGCCACTCTCACAACATCTGTTTATCTTAGCCAGGTACACACATTTGTGTGAGCCCAAAAAACTTTGCCCATTGCTCAGCCCAGTTACTGAACACAAGCTATATTATTTTGCTCTTTAGGTTGTGCTTCACTATATGGAACTGGGGGCCTACCCTAAAAAAAAGTAGATGCCTCCTGCATTCTGATGCATTTGAGGGAGTTAACTTTTATCTGAAAACTTCAGTATTGAGCATGCATTCAGGCCCTTGGTATTGAGCATTTTTTTCTTTTTTAAATCACCTTGTACCCTACTCTGTACCATGCATAAAGGTGAAACGTTTGAGTATACTGTGCATATGCAAAGAGTGATATATCAGTGCAGAGCTTTTCAATCATCAACCAGGGAACATGCATTTTCGAAAACACTTGTCATTCGGGATAAGGCGCCATATAACCTGCAGTCAACAGTCTACAGCTGTAGACTGTGAGATATTATTAGATCTTCTCATTAGGCCTCTCATAGGCAACTCATAGGCTCTTGCAAACAGAGAACAGGAAATACAAGAATGAAGTACTAAATAAACCAGTGAACTCCAATGAATGGCAATAAACAAATGAACAAACAAACTTGAATGAACTGACAAATGTAAAATTGATGCGAGACTGCCAGACCACCAAAAATATTCAAAAACTTTCAAGGACTGTGTCTTTTTATGCCTATTTTCAAAAACTTTCCAGGGCCTTGAACTTATTTTTTCAAAATCACAAACTTTCAAGGATTTCAAGGACCCGTGGGAACCCTGTTTATCTGTGTGGTGGTGTGTTTAGGTGTATGTGCATGCACATTTGTGTATATTTCTCTTCCCTCTTGTGTGTAAGAGCGTTTGTATATATGTCTGTGTACTCATGTGCATATGAGTGTGAGTGTGCATATGAAGGTAAGGTGAGTGTAAATGTATGTAGTTCTATATGAGTGACTGTGGCGCTATACAAGGTATGAGAATCATCACACAGTAGGTTGCTACTAGTTGTTCAAAAAACTAGCCCCATGGATCAAAAGTGAATGAAATTCAAACATGAAATTTAGAATGTATTAACTGCCGCCTCTGCATACGAAATGTGCCATATAAATAAACTTGCTTTGTCTTCCTGCTTAGCCAGATGGTAACACTATCCTTGGCATAGTCATGACATACAATAATTTGTAAAATATTTTGTAAAGATCAATCGGTCAAAAAATTGAACATCTATGGCACATTTGCTGATTAGCCATATGCTGGCACTAGGCTATGCATATGAATAATAATAATCATATTCACGATAGGCTACTGGACATCTTCTAGAACTAGAAGACAATTCACTTTTCATTTGAAAATTTAAAACAATATAGTAATGTCAGGGTGTGGTCGTAACCTAGTTGAAGTTAGTCAAAAGCTATTGGCATAGACAATCTCTTTCACTCCTCTCTCATATAACCATGTCCTTCTTGTCCATGATGTGTATTTTCTTGTAAAGGAGTGTCTCTTTTCTCTGGGTGTTTTTTGGAGTTTTGTACTTGAGGGGAACCAATCTCTTTCAAGATTGTTTCCCTGCATGAAGTAGACTGAGATGTGCTTACTGAAGATTCTACTCAGTTCTCCCATTAAGAATCAGAGAATGAGATGATGAACAAATATTTAATCAGATCACTGATTTGATATTTTACAAAATATATCTGATAGTATTTGGCATAGGCCCTGTCCATGGTCCAGGATTTAGCAGATCCTGACTCAGCAGATCCTGCCTGGTTAAGCTGGCAGGGGGCGGAGCCTACCCCCCTTGACAAAGGCGGTGGGGGGAAGGAGGTGAGGGATTTCAATTCGCTGAGCCTGAGACCGCAAGAGCGTACCAGGGGGTCTAGGGGGTCAGGATTTGTGTGGTTAGCTTCAGACAATTAGCATGCCACTTCCTCGTTGCCATTTTCCATAAATTACATCGAATCCGGTACCATTCTCCAAATGCTGATTGGTGGGTGACCAAATCTCGGCTCATGCACAAGTTTAGTGTTTGGCACGAGCTCCATCGCCTGTGCATGTTGATAATAATTTATTCATATCGAGATGCCCATTGAATTTAGACCCACAAGTTCAAGACGAACAGCACGTTAAAAACAAACCACACATAATATGCGCTCTCACCATGCATGTTCTTGTAGAAACTTTGCAAACGGCACCAGAAAATGTAAATTAAGCCAACCAAATCCATATTAACATACACATTTGGGGTTGGCATTAAGTTCATGGGAGTGCTGCTAAAGGCAGGACAAGAAAACAATGCACGTTCACAAACGAAGTAATCATCCAATGTGTAACATCCAAAGTACCGTGTAAACGGCCAATTCCTGTCATCCATATAGCTTACTGCTCAACCTTGCGTCAATCAGTAATACATTATATAATTGGCCAAGTAAAATGGTACCGGAAATATGCTTCATGAAACTCCATTTTAAATGAATTGGCTGAATTCCCTAGCCTAGCATTTCTCATTGAAATGAATGGGGGCGGGTCACTTTCTCCAGGTTTTATAATACCTCCATGGGCGGATCTATAAGACAGGTGAGTTCATTTGATTGGACATGCAGTTAGTGACGTAACGTTAGAGTCTTCCAGGTAGAACTTTCGCTTAGAGCTTTCATTTCCTAGGTGGAACCCAGGGGAAACTGGGTTTCCTTCTGTCACTTCTATTTTGCTAGTGGGTGTATTTGGTTCCATTTCCTAGGCTGCTAATTAGATTATATTAAAGACCCCTATGCAACATTTTCTTGGTCCTAAAACCACTCCTAACCACTTGTTTTTGAGACTAGAAGGTAGACAAAATGTTTTATGAGAGGGACATTACACACTACACAGAAAGATTGTGGAGCTGTGTCACAACAACCAAAATCACAGCTAATAATCACAGTTCATCTAGCCAGCCTCCACTGCACAAGGGGCAAATAAATACATTTCATGTATCCGAAGAATACTATAGCAACTTAACATGCTTAAAAATCGATGTTATGTAGTTCTAGCCTTTTCAAATTGCTAGAATCCTAAAAAGGAATTAGTCTTGGTTAGCTATCCATTGCTAAAGACGGGCAGATAAACTAG
Organism: Limnothrissa miodon; assembly: GCA_017657215.1. NCBI lineage: Eukaryota > Metazoa > Chordata > Actinopteri > Clupeiformes > Clupeidae > Limnothrissa > Limnothrissa miodon. The sequence goes on from JAGFZM010003042.1 coordinate 25,868, forward strand.
GGCCGTTTCTCAATACCAAGAAAGGCAAGAACGGACTTGTGTACTTGCAAGTTTAAACTTGGGAAGTCAAGAACGGGAGTGCAAACTTACAAGAAGGCGAGGAAACAGTAAGCCCAAAGAGCGGTTTGAGACAGTTGCGTTCTTGTTAAACATAATTACATTGAGGTGTTAGGCTTGTTGCAGGAAATAAGATTGTTGATCCAAACAATTTAACAGTCACCATTTCTTGTCTCATTTTACAAAATAGACTATACAGCCATAAATTCCAAACTTATTAGTTTAAAACATAAATTGTTATCGTTGCGTTAGCTCCATTTTTATTTTTTTGATTCACGTTCTGTTTGGATGCAGAAATGCATTGTGGGGCGGAATGGTCCATAAGATAAAGTTTACGGAGACTATTGTGTCCTCGGTTCTCTGAACTTGAGAAGCCAAAAACGTGAATGGATTATGCATGTTCATGCGTAATTCGGCTGAATTGCCTATAAAACCAACCTTTGCGCAGCAAGGGCAGTAAGCAGTAAGCGCTTGGGCAGCCCGCGAACGCAACGTCTAGGAGGATATAAAAAACCCTGCTTACGCTCAGTTCCTTTGCCATGCCACGAGCGATAGCGCTTGAGGTCCGAGGCTCGAAGCGAAGTTCAGAGAACCGAGGACACGATAGTGTCCGTAAACATTCTCTTTTCACTTTTCAAAGCCGAAAACGTGAATGGATCACTACAACCAATCTCAAGTGCCCCCTTCAGGGACCTAGAGGTGGAGAATCCATATTCATAGCTCAGAAGGCGCAGAGAGAACACACTCTGCTACGGCAGGCCTGGTGATGTCCAGTGGGTCTGGCATGCCTATCGGAGGGCGCCATCACCCTGGAGCAGACCCTGGCAGAAGCCATCCTCGAGCAAGTCACTTGCGGCAACTGTGGTGCAGCGACAGACGTGGAGGAGCTCGAAGAATCTCAGTAAGAGCTTTTCCAAAAGCTGTTTGGGGGGGCTTTGAGAAAAGCCGTTTGGTTTAGAAGTAGATAGTGGAGAAAAAGAAGTTAAGGAAAAATCAGCAAATTCTAGAGCGAGTGGCATGAATTTTGCAAAGGAACCGAACTGAGCGTAAGCAGGGGTTTTTATACCCTCCTAGATGTCGCGTTCGCGGGCTACCCCGGGCCACCGGTTTTCCCACAGTAACCCCCGCGCCACAGGCTGTTGAACTGCCCGGGCGCGCGACGCCTTTTTGCTTACGGTCCTTGCTGTGCAAGGGTTGGTTTTATAGGAAATTCAGCCGAATTACGCATTAACATGCATAATCCATTCACGTTTTCGGCTAAATAGAGAACAGAAGTCACCATCTGATGCATTCTTGATAAAATGGCTGAATCAAGAAAACATTCGGGAATTTCGGGCGTTCTTCAGTTTATGCGAACTTGTGGATTGGAACAGTACTTCGGCTGTGTTTTATGACATTTTATGACGTTTCACAAGTTCAGGAGAAAACAAGAACACAAAAGAACGGATATTGAGAAACGGCTTAGCTGTCCTTAGCAGCTAGCTGCTACTGCAAAACCCTTCTAAGACAAGGATGAATTATGATGTATTTTTGTCATCAGTGATAGCTGATGATGAAATCAATGTCAAAACGAAAGCACACCGAGTATAATTTTCTCGGTACTAGTCTTGCTAGCTTTACTCAAATTTTGTTAGCTTACTAGTCACACTTAGCAACGCAAAGCTAACTCACACATCAGTTAAGACAGGTAAGGTCTATCATAAGTAGCACATCAAACACGTTTGATCAGTACTTTCATTTCCTATGAGATAAATACCTTCATAATGGGCTTTCTTCTTATCTTCATTCTTCCTTCGTTTTTGGCCCCTGAGCACCAGAAGGTTTGGATTTCTTCATATTCAGAGCCTAACGATCAAACCGCTTATGACTGCGTGCACATTGATCGTGGCTGCAACGTGATCTATACGCCCCCCAACCCCCACCCAAAATTGTTTTGCATGATTTTGCTAAATTTATTCCATGATTATTAGTTCAATGAAAGGACAGAGCAATAGGCATTATGTTTAATGTGCCGTTTGGTACATTGTGGTGTTATATGTTACATTATGTTTTAAGCTAATTCCAGTGGTAGACTAGAAATGTGACTCCTCAGGATAAGAAATGCAGGATTTGTAATCAACAATTTGGATGACCTCACACTTAACGTGAGCAAAAACTAAAGTCCTAAAGTAAGCAATGTCGTGCTGTTGTTTATGAACCCTTAATTTCTTTTTATAGCTAAACTAGGTTACATCCTTGTGCCTATATTATAATATCTATACCAAGTGACAGCCCATCATGCCGCCCTGTTGATGGGAGCAGCATCATGTTTTGCACTTGTCATGCATTTAATGCTACGTGAGATGTGTCAAAGTCATTGCTGTTTTAAAGTCTCGAAAAAGAAACAATTGTGTGTTATGTGGATAAAACCATTCATAGCATATGTGTCTGTCTCTTACATTGCGACCTTTGGGCTTTCCTAGTTATGTCTGCCTCGTTATACACATGTAATGTCGTGTATATGAGTTACAAATATCTTTTTCTATGGGTCTATTAGTCTATGGCAAGATCGCTTTTGCATACAGCCCCCAGCGAACCCCAGAGGTATTGCAACTTTAGGACGTTCATGTGTTGATGACACAGTCTGCACTGCGTTGCTGTGACAACACAGGTAAATAAAAGGCCTTCTACTACGTTCCTGTAGATATACACTCAGTAACGTCAGGACTATGCTTAAAAAGAAGGGGAAAAAGGGAAAGAAGGGGAAAGGGTAAGTATACTTGAGGTATCCTAGCGGTTGCACAAATATTAATCTATCATGTAAATAAGATTGAAGAAAATCTCGTTCTCTTTTCATTTCTAGGAAAAGCAAAAAAGAGGGGAAACAGGAAAGTAAATTGGAAAAGGAGTCTGAAATCGAAAGGACAAAAGCAAATGCTGCTCTTTGGGAAACCAGACTGGGTATCACTGAGACCTCCCGGTTGGAATACCGCGAGGCCGCCCGTAGACTTGCCCATGCAAACGAAGACCTTACAAACCAGCAGTACCGAGCCGAGAAAGAGACGGTCGATATCATTGCATTCCTAAAGAAGAAAGAAGCCGAAAAAGAAGCCAAGGTATCGTTGCCATTTCGCACACCCAGATGGACATGGGTTGTCTAATTTGTAAAACAGGCCTATGTCTAAAAATGAGGACAAAGGTTTAAAAGTGAGATCAATCTATTAATAGGCATATAAAATCAATAAATGAATATGATCAACAATAAGGAATATAAGTTAAGAAATTACACATTTTTGAGGACGTGTGTGATGTGATATAGCCTATATTCTGCACTGTCTGTCCAATATGGCAAATATTATTATTATTATTATTATTATTATTATTATTATTATTATTATTCTATTGCTTTGTTATCATTTCTTTTGCTGTCTGGGATTATGTTTTATCTGACTCATACATTTAAGATGTGTAAGACTATTTTTTTATATTGTAATTATATAGTAATTAGCAGACATTTAGGCCTACTATCACTCCTCATTTAGGCTAGCTGGTCTGAACTGCAATAAGATTAATCTTCTCACAGTACTGGAATTCATTTGATAAAGTAGTGATGGTAAATGGACTGCATTTATATAGCACTTTTCTACTCCTACAAGCACTCAAAGCGCTTTACAACATATGCCTCTCATTCACCCATTCACACACATGCATTCATACTCCGGTGGCAGTGGCTGCCATGCAAGGTACCATCCTGTCACCGGGAGCAATTGGTTCAGCAACTTGCTCAAGGATTCGTTGTGGTCAGATGGAGTGGGACTCGAAACCTGCAACCCACCGGTTGCCGAAATGCACCTCTACCACCTGCACCACCATCGCCACCCAAAATATGTGATGACAATGTTCCTGCCACATTGGACAGACGATAGACTAGAGTTTCTGCTAAAAATTTGTAGGTTTACGTGTCTTTTGATATATAACATTTGCTATGGAACCATCTTGTGGTCATAAAAAACTGTGTATAGACGCTGCCTCAAAAATATGTGGTTTTTAAACTTACCTTCCCGATAAACCGATCAAACAATTTCGGACAAATAATGTTTGTAATAAAATTTTGTACAAATGATATTTGTAATTAAATTCAGACCATAGAGGTTTCGTCTGGCCATCTTAGCCAAGTCATTGTAATTGTATACTTTTATGAAGACAGTGCTGTGTGTAATGTGAGCTATAAAATCAGTTCTTTAAACTTAAATATACTGTTGAAACGTTAGCCTAGAATTAGAATTAGAATTGCAATGTGATAAATCACAAATTTATTTTCAGAATTTCCCCCAGAAAAAGTACTGTTTAGGATGTCACCTAGCTGAGTAGATTTTTTATCTTGACCCTTCAAAAATAGGTTTAAACATTGTTTTTAGCTCAGAGAACAATAGTGACATACAATCATGTTAGAAATGTGCAAGTGTTTGCTTATTAGTGGTGCATGGTAAAATACAGTGCCAAATCTCTTTAAAGAACCGCTCAGTAAGTCTGCATTAAACACCTCAAAGCTGTAGAGGGAGCTCTGTGAAGTTAGCTGTATTGCTGTATTGTGCAGTTAGCTGTATTGGTAGCTGACTGCGTGCACATTGAGCGTGGCTGCAACGTGACCTATCTGCCCCCCAACCCCCACTAAAAATTGTTTTGCATGATTTTGCTAAATTTGTTGCATGATTATTAGTTCAATGAAAGGGCAGAGCAATATGAGGCATTATTTTTAATATGCTGTTTTCTGTCGTTCTGTACATTGTGGTGTTATATGTTACATTATGTTTTAAAGGGCTCATAGAACACATTTTTTGACCATCAGAAATTGTTCTTTGAGGCTCAATAAGTGTAAGCAAATTTGTGCGTCTGAAAGTGACCCATGAGCACAGCTAGAGCGTCATTTACTGGCTCATTTAAAAGGGTTAGAATGAAACGATTCGTAATTCCCGCTTCCCCTGGCAAATTCATGAAGCAACAGGGGATTGGACCAGAATCGGTTCCAAACTATCTTGGATTGGACTATGTAAATGAAGGATGTGTATCATACATCATCAAATGCATTGATGACGTTACACAAATAAAAAGCATCACAACGCGAGCCAACCGGAAGCCATGGCTGACAGGAGATGTCCACAGGCTGCTGAAGGCCAGAGACAAGGCCTTCAGAGCTGGGGATGAAGCAGGCCTGAGAACAGCGAGAGCCAACCTGTCCAGTTGCATCAGGAAAGCGAAACAGGACTACACACGCAAGATAACCTCCCACTTCAATGATAGCAAGGATGCACAGAGCCTATGGCAAGGCATACAGGCCATTACAGACTACAAGCCTGCAGCGCATAGCTGTGAGAGCGACACCACTCTGCTCAACAACCTGAACAGCTTCTTTGCAAGATTTGAAGAACAGAACAACACACGCCCACAGAAAACACCACCACCTCCACACGACCAGCCTCTGTGCCTGTCTGCTGCCAGCGTGAAGAGGACACTCTCCGCCATCAACGCCCGGAAAGCAGCGGGTCCAGACAACATCCCTGGCAGTGTGCTGAAAGACTGCGCAGAGGAGCTGAAGGACGTCTTCACAGACATCTTTAACACCAGCTGAGAGGATAGTTGGCGGACCACTCCCATCCCTGCAAGACATCTACACCACCCGCCTCACTCGCAAAGCCATCACAATTGTCAAGGATGCAACCCACCCCGCACACTGTCTGTTCAGCCTCCTGCCATCTGGAAAGAGATACAGAAGTCTCCGCTCCCGCACCACCAGGCTCACCAACAGCTTCATCCACCAGGCTGTGAGACTGCTGAACTCTCTCCCCTCCTGGCTCCCAGCCAGCGGAACCACCAGACTGGCAGGAGTATAGGAAGACAGATTGGACTTTACACCCCACCCCACCCCCCCCCCCCCCCACACACACACACACACATACACACACACACACACTCACCAACAAGGAAATAAACACTCTGAACCAAAAAACCAAACAACACTCTGGACTGAAAATAACTATAACTACCTCTGAATTGCAAATTGCACACACCTGCTGCTATATATTCTAGTATTCTTCTTACCACTATTTATACCACTTTTTACCACTATTTATATTTGATACTACTGCTGCTAAAATCTTGTGTTGCACTAAGACAACAAAGAACACTGCTAGAACACTTACTTTGTTATGTCGTGTCTTATATATACTGTGTGTCACCTAAGTATAATGCTTTAAGCCTACTTGCACTTTTTTTTTTACTTAACAGTACCTTATTGTTTAAATTGTTTTCTTGTTGTGCATCTGCACTTTATTGTTGTCAACGTCTACGCATGGGACAAGTGTGAAACGTAATTTCGATTCCTTTGTATGTCAAGTACATGTGAAGAAATTGACAAATAAAACTGACTTGACTTGACTTGACTTGACTTGACTTGACTTGATCTTAGTGGTGCCAACATCAAGAGCTACCTCGTTTCAGATTGGCCTCTTTCAGCCCGGCCATTTCTAGCTAGAAATTTACATGTAGAACGAAGCGGTAGACGGTGTTGAAGTTTTGCTATGGTCCGTTGGAGACCTTAAGCTACCTAAATTCAACAATAACAAGGTAAATGCGGTTTGACATTCTATGAGCCCTTTAAAAGCACGCCGTCCCACCGGTGGAATGCTTCACTTGCTTTAATTGAAAAAGCTTAAAGCCACTATGTGTAGGATTTATCTTCTATTTATCTTTGTCTTTTATTAAAAATATTTTTTTTATTTTAAAAATATAATGTAAAACGATGGTAATTACCTCCATGAATAAATTGTAGTGTTCCCGTATACTTGGTAATTTCCATTTATATATAGATGTGGCTGGGTACCAAATAAGAAAATCCATTTTGCGCCGCCATTTTCAAAATGAGGACCATGGGAAATGAGGACCGTGGGAAGGGAAGGGCTAATACATTTTATTCAAATTCCCACTTCGCCGATAGATGGGAGAAATTCTCATACGAAAAAAATAAAACTTACACATAGTGGGTTTAACTACAACATTATAACGTTACTACAACATTACAAACAGTCTTTACTAACACATTGCTGCTTGGTTATTGCCATTCTGGTAAAAACAATGTTATAATAGGGGCGTGTCTTAAGGGGTTAAGCAAATTCCAGTGGTAGAGTATAAGAAAATATGGTGATGACTCCCGAAGCCCAAAACTCATGAAGAGAAATGCAGGAACCCTTAATTGCATTAAACACCTGAAAGCTGTAGAGGGAGCTCTGTAAAGCTAGCTGTATTGCTGCATTGTACAGTGAGCTGTATTGCTAGGGGTGCGCTCTCTCACACGTTGCATGTTCCATATTCACTAAATGAAAATAAATATGGAAAATGCAAAATTCCGGAGATATATCCATAATCCTGCTCTATACAGTTTTCCGCCATGTTGAATATTTTCTGAACTTACTCAACCTCAACGCCCCCTTCACTCGGATTGGCTGTTGGTAATCCTCCAACATTTTTAATCACGCCCACCGGACAACGAGAGTCCACTTGTCATTTGTCTCCACTTGTCGCCCATCGCCCACTGTCATTTTAATGAATGGAAACTTGTCGCCACGAAATCGCATGTGTGACCAAGGGGTCAATCGCCGTTTCCAAAACAGGCCAGTCTAAAAGGGAAAAAAATTGATTTCTACGCGATTTTATGACCACGAAAATGGTTGCATAAACTTACAAAGAGCTTCGGCAGCAAACTTAGTTGTCCAAATGATATAGTCAAAAACTCAAAATTCAGTTTGTGAACTGGGCTGGCTGAATCCAGAAAACTGTTAAGAAGACATGCTCACAACCTTTACCAAAAAATGCTTCTAAATGCACATTTGTGTATGTGTGTATTATTGATATTTGGTATCTCTTATCCCAGATTGCAGAACTGGAGGAAGAGCTACAGCGTCAGAAAACAAAGGCATTGGAAGACAAAGATCTAATTGTAAGTGATGAAAATGACAGCTTGGCTTGTTTTTCAGAATGCTAAAGAATTATAGCCTAAAATTAGAGGGGGAGAGAATGTGAGCAGAAGTGCTTAGTCTCTGAATATACAGTCTTAACTTGAGCAGAGTTCTTAGTGCAAAGTGATAAAACATAACTCCCTACCACACTCTGCCCAGCAATGTGTCTACTAAATCACGTTGTAATGCTCTCCCTGGTGCATCTTATTTTCTTGGGGGGGAAACTATAATCATTTGGATTTACTTAAGTGTTGTTTGGAGTTGAGCCACACAAGTCTTTGTGTAATTGCACGTATGTAATGTGCATACATGAAAAAGTAACAAAACAAAGAAAAAACAACAGAACACTAGCATTTTGTGTCTTGTAAGCATTCAGCTGGAATGGGAATCTGCAGCTTGTAATTAAAAGCCACAGTTTGCAGAACTCATAGTGGTAATTCAACCCTCACCTTTATTAGGTGGCTTGCCATAGTATGGCAAGCCATCTATTGTTCTTCGGTATTATTAGGTGGCTTGCCATAGTATGGCAAGTATGGCATGGAGTGTGAGTGTGTTTGTGTGTGTGTATGTGTGTGTTGGAGTTGTTGGGGGGGTGGGGGGGTGTTGGGGGGGGTTCTCTATTAGAAAAAATAGGAAAAATGCTTTTTGTGTGTGTGTGTGCGTGTGTATGTATGGGGTTGGTGGGTGGGTGTTGGGGG
>JAGFZM010003043.1:0-12483 GCA_017657215.1 Limnothrissa miodon
TGTGTGTTGGCAGGTTGGATTGTTGTTATCAGTATAAGAGTGTGTGTCTTGTGAGTGAGTGTGCATGTTCAGTGTGAGTGTGTTTGATCAGTGTAAGTGTGTGTGTGTGTGTGTGTGACACTGAATCAGGCCTTGTCATGTTGCAGGTGATTAATGTGTATTAACTTAGAGAGAGAGAGAGAGAGAGAGAGAGAGAGAGGGAGACAGATATAGGGAGAGGAAATGGAGAGAGGGAGATTGCGAGAGAGAGAGAGAGATGCCACATAAATTAACTGGCACATCAGTCATACACACATACAAACACACACATACACACACAATCAATCATCTTTGGGCCAAGAGTCAAAGAGGAGGCAAACTTACCTAAGATAGATAGTTACTCATACATACTCTTGTTTACAAATACATACTCTTATACAGCTCTTAGACAGCCCTGCGTGACGTCAGAAAGTCTATATCTAGACTGCGCTTACGCTTCAGGTCCTCTTTGCCCAGCACTAGCACGGGCGAATTGAGGCCCGAAGCGTACGTCTTTAGTGTTTCGTCTTCTCACTCAGAGAAACGAGGATACGTCAGTATCCGTAACGTTCGCTTTTGTTTCGAAGCCGAAACGTACGAATGGATCACTATAACCAAGCCTCAAGAGCCCTCAGCCAAGGACTACGGCTGGGCACAGGCGCCAGTCCCTTGTGCCTGGAACGCCTCTGGAGAGAAGGTCACACCGGGCAGGTGGGTCGCTCTTAACGACAGAAAATGTCGAGACGCCCACGTGAGGACCTTGAACGCCAGGTGAAACAGGTCGTGTGACCTCGTGCCGCTCTGACGGTTCAGATATGTGACAACCGTAGTGTTGTCGGAGCGCACTAGAACATGTTCTCCTCTGAGCAGAGGGAGAAACTTCTTCAAGGCGCAAAAGACTGCCAGGAGTTCCAGCACATTGATGTGCTTCCTCCTCATGGCTACGCTCCATGTCCCTCTGGCGGAGCGGCCGTAGCAGACTGCGCCCCAGCCGGACTTGGACGCGTCGGTGGTCGCCACCATACGGCTGGTCGCCACCATACGGTTGGTCACCGCACCGAGTGCGCCGCCCCTGGCGAAGGAAGAGGGTCTGCGCCAATGCGTGAGGGCTAGCCACATGCGTTTGGACACAATGACCTGACGGGCGGGATTCAACCTGGAGGACACACCCAGTTCCGCCAAGGCAAGCTGTAGCGGGCGTAGGTGGAGTAGGTGGAGGGACACCCCCCGCCGCGCACAAGAGGCCTGTCAGTCTGAGACACAGCCTAGCCGAAACACAGGCGCCCAGTCTGAAGTGGCGGAGACATGACCTGATGTCTCCGAGCCTCTTTGCAGTGAGCGTCGCTCTCATCGTGCGTGAGCTGAGTCTCACGCCGAGAAACTTGACCTCCTGGGAGGGAGAGAGCATGCACTTCGGGACGTTAATGAGGAACCCCAGATCGTGCATGTGACGCAGCACTATGCGAAACTGGGACGAGAGGAGCTGACTGGACTGGACTGCCTGCAGCATCCAATCGTCCAACTACTCAGCAGTCTTATGCCCTGAGCGCGTAGAAGAGCGATCGCCGCCTCCACGCACTTGGCGAAGCACTGAGGTGCTAGTGACAGACCGAATGGCAGAGTCGCGTATTCATACGCCTTGCCCTCAAAGGCGAAGCGCAGAAAAAGCCTGTGCCTGGGAGCGATGCCTATGTGAAAATAGGCATCCTGGAGATCTATGGTGACCATGTAGTCCCCCTGGCGGACAGACTCCGCTACCATCCGCCCCGTGAGCATGTGAAAGGTAAGTGGCTTGAGAGAAACGTTGAGCGTTCTGAGATCTAGAATAGGGCGAAAAGCGCCTGTCTTTTTTGGCACCAGGAAGTACGTACTGTAGCAACCTGCGCGCACGTGTGCCGGATCCACCGACTGGATAACGCCCTTTCATCGCAAAGCTCCTGTCTGAGCACTCGCCGAGGGCACCACAGACTGCATGAAACCCCTGAAGGTGGGGTGAGGCCACCTGAACTGAAGCTGATAACCCCTCAGCACTGTTGAGAGAACCCAACATGAGTTTGTGCTACCTAAATTCAACAATGACAAGGTAAATGTGGTTCTCTTTCGTTTCGAAGCCGAAACATACGAGTGGATGATGCCTATCATCTCCTACTTTTACTGAAGTCAATTTTAACCAACCCTCGAAAAGGGCAGTAAGCGCTTTGACACGCGCAGGCAATGCTTTGACAGCCCTGCGTGACGTCAGAAAGTCTACAGTATATCACAAAAGTTCTTTTCAACTAGTGCTCTGTTGACGTGCACATCCTGTGGTCTGATGAGACCAAGATAAACTTATTTGGTTCAGATGGTGTCAAGCGTGTGTGGCGGCGACGAGGTGAGGAGTACAAAGACAGACGTGTCTTGCCTAGAGTCAAGCATGGTGGGGGGAGTGTCATGGTTTGGGGCTGCATGAGTGCTGCCGGCACTGGGGAACTACAGTTCATTGAGGGAACCATGAATGCCAATATGTACTGTGCCAAACTGAAGAAGAGCATGATCTCCCTTCGGAAACTGGGCCACACAAAATATTGACACTGGGCACAGTTTGAACATTTTCATTTAGGGGTGTACTCACTTTTGTTGCCAGCAGTTCAGACATTAATGGCTGTGTGTTGAGTCATTTTGAGGGGACATCAACTTTACACCATTATACAAACTGTACACTGATTATATTCTACCAGAGTTTCATATCTTTAGCGTTGTCCCTTGAAAAGATATAATAAAATATTTACAAAAATGTGAAGGGTGTACTCACTTTTGTGACATACTGTATATCTTGACTGCGCTTACGCTTCAGGACCTCTTTGCCTCTTTCATCAGCACTACTACGTGTTGTACTGAGTTGCTCCTGTTTGCTTTCGCAAATATTCTTAAACCAACAGCTTTATCGAAAGCCCAACAAAAAAGCTTTTCTAAAAGCTTTTAGGATCACATCCTGCTCAAAGTTTCTCACGTCGGCAACCTACCTGGTGTCCCGAGACGCAGGATGTCAACGAGGATCTGCACGGAATGTGATGGCATCATGGTTGCTTCCGACCGCCATCCCGCATGCTTCCAATGTTTGGGGAGGGAGCACGCCATCTTGGCCTTGTCTCAACCTGAGCTCTGCTTGTGCGATGCTGTCTCCGGCGGCGATCGCCAATAGAGCGGCCTTCTTCATGGGGGTAACCAGTGGTCCACGGACGTTTTTTTCCTCCGCTGGCCCTGGTCTCACTCCTTCCCTCCACCTCTCCGGATGCCCCCCGACGTCCTCGTACTCGGCTAGGCCATCCGGAACCTCCACCGCGGCGGTTAGCTTCTCCGGGCCTGCTGCTAGCCACCTAGCTGCTAGTCAGCTCCCCCCTAGACAGTTAGCCGCGGCTAGGCCTCATGCTAGCCCTTCAGCTAGCTCTGTTGGGGCTGCTTTTGCTCGCGCTGCGAGCTCTCCACCTCCAGGTCGAATCCCGCCCATCGGGTCATTGTGTCCAAACATGTGACTAGCCCTCACGCATTGGCACAGACCCTCGTCCTTCGCCAGGGGCGGCACGCTCTGTGCAGTGACCAGCCGTATGGTGGTGAACACCAACGCGTCCAAGTCCGGCTGGGGCGCAGTCAGCTACGGCCGCTCCGCCAGAGGGACATGGAGCGTAGCCATGAGGAGGAACCACATCAATGTGCTGGAACTCCTGGCAGTCTTTTGCGCCTTGAAGAAGTTTCTCCCTCTGCTCAGAGGAGAACATGTTCTAGTCGGTAAGAGAGACCCACCTGCCCTGTGTTCGCAAGACGGGCACAGACCTTCTCTCCCGAGGCGTTCCACACGCAACGGATTGGTGCCTGTGCCCAGCCGTAGTCCGCACTCTCTGGTCCCACTTCGGGCGGGACCAGGTGGATCTGTTTGCCTCAGCAGAGAACACTCACTGCCCAGCGTGGTTCTCGCTGGGACAGGATGCACCCCTAGGCACGGATGCGGCCGCGGCGTCTCCTCTATGCCTTTCCCCCGTTTCCTATCCTGCATCAGGTGCTGGCCAGGATCAGAACAGGGGGTCACAGGGTGATCTTGATCGCCCCTCGCTGGGCATCTCAGAGCTGTTTTTTTGGATCTGGTCTCAATGCTGGACGGCCACCGTTGGACCCTCCCAATGAGGAGGGACCTCCTCTCTCGTGTGTCCTCTCTGTGTGCTCTCGGGTCCATCGTGTCCTAACGCCTCGGGCTCCTCGGCTGAGGGCTTATGAGGCTTGGGTGTCGTGATCCACTCGTACGTTTCGGCTTCAAAACGAAAGAAAACGTTACGGATACTTATGTATCCTCGGTTCTCTGAGTGAGAAGCCGAAACGTACGCTTTGGACCTCAATTCGCCCACGCTTGTGCTGGGCAAAGAGGTCCTGAAGCGTAAGCGCAGTCAAGATATAGACTTTCGGACGTCACGCAGGGCTGTCTAATTATTGCCTGTGCGCGTCAAAGCGCTTACTGCCCTTTTCAAGGGTTGGTTAAAATTGACCTCAGTAAAAGTAGGAGATGATAGGCATCATCCACTCGTACGTTTCGGCTTATCATTCAGAGAACCGAGGATACGTTAGTATCCGTAACGTTTTGCATTCTATGGGCACTTTAAAGTAATACCAGAACACATTGCTATTTACGTGTCACGTGCCTTTGGTTGGCAGTTGGAAGGCAGCCTACTGTTTCTTACTACCAGTAAACATTGTGTTGCCTTGGCCAATCCCAACGGCGAAATATAATGAGTGAATATTCGCCAAGTGAACGCTGTGTGGAAATAATGCATAAGTGAGGCACACAGACACAGACACACACACGGAAACATAAGCAAGGGAGCAATGTCCTGATGTTTGCTTCGCATCATTAATTGGATTAATTGCAAAAATATAAATTTTCAAATTAACAGCTGTGAGAGGAGTCCTTTAACCCCATATCCTGCTAGAGGAAGTAGAATTTTAAATGTGAAAGGTGTGTTTGTTTGTGTGTGTGTATGTGTGTGTGGGAATAGGATTTGCAGCAAGAGGCAGCATTAGGAGTGTGTGTGTATTTGTGTGTATATGGAACATAGATCCTGCAGCAAGAGGCAGCATTAGGATTGTGTGTGTGTGTGTGTGTGTGCTGAATGGCTGGTGGTGTCGGGGGAAATCTGAATTCTGATTGGCTGGATCGAATCCCCTCTCACTGTGTGTTATAGCAACATGGGCTCTTATCAAGAAGTGTCATTTAGTGTGTGTGTGTGTGTGTGAGAGAGTAAATATTGAATAATAAAAACCTTGTGATGTCTGCAACAAGAAGGGAATGAGAAAAGTCTGTATGTGTGTTTGTGCGTGCGTGTGTGCACGTGGCAGTCTGCTGTAACCTGTAACTGTTCTGAAAATTGCTCACACTGGTTTGCTCTGTAAAATGATCTGGTTCTGTGTGTATGTGTGTGTGTGTGTGTGGGTGCGCCAGTTGTGGAGAGTAGGTGGTCCATTATGATGTAACAATAGGCCCCATCACAGAGCAGCACCACTGGGCCCCGGGGGTGGGGCCTGTAATTGCAGAAGGGGTTTTGAGGTTTGAAAGGAGGAGAGAGAGAGAAGCAAGAGAGAAAGAGAGCGAGGAAGATAGAGAAAAAAATAGTCACTTAAGTGGAAAGTGTGCACATGTAAGTGATAAGGCTTACATTGTTTCAAGATTAGACAGTCTGCTACACAAAGCTGGTGTAGAAACACGTCATTAATCAATGAGTTGTTCAGCTTGGGGATTGATCTAGACAGCGCTAGCAAATGATCTCTCTTTAGTTTGGGGACTGATTTAGACTTGTTTAACATGTAGGCCCAGTTAAAGGGTTCAGTGTTTCACTTTCAGTTTCAATCTACCTGAAAGTAATTAAGATTGATAATTGGACTAATTGACAATGGCATGGAAATTGATAAAATCAATGCAACTAGTGCAGTGCACACAAACACACATACAGTACACACACAGACACACACACTCTCTCTCTCTCACACACACACACACACACACACAAAATGTGTGTATACTAACCTTGTGGTCAGCTTTTCAAATTCCAGAAATTGATTAAGGTTACAGTTGCACGTTCAAAGGCAAGATGTGTGTCTGTGTGTGTTGTGTGTGCAGTCCTAATCTCATACTGTTTCTGTTGATTTGCCTTTAATTAGACCAGCAGGTTGAAGCAATCATTAGTGGATGGAGGGAGAGAGAGGTTTTGTTTGTGGTACCTGATGAAAAGGGCATATGTTGATATGGCAGAGGGTTAACAGGTGTTTGTGTGTGCCATTTACTTATTTTCAGTGTGTGTGTGTGTGAGGCCCTTTTAATGTCCTGATGGAACATGTAGGGTGTGTCTGTGTGGCTCTGCTAATATCCTGCTGGAGCATTGATGTTCAATGTGTGTGTGTGATGTGTGTGTGTGCGTGTGTGTGTGTGTGTGTGTGTGTGTGTGGGGAGGGTATTCTCCTGCTGGAGCATGGGTGTTCGGTGTGTGTATGTGTTCTCCTTGAATGTCCTTGATTGTCCTGGAAACTTCCTTTATGTCACTGCGTCAAACTCACCTTCCCCTGATACCTATCCAGGTGTGTGTGTGTGTGTGTGTGTGTGTGTGTTTGTGTGTGTGGGTGTGTGTGTGTGTGCTTGCGTGTGTGTGAATGTGTGAACTTATGTTTGAGTGTGTGTGTGTGTGTGTGTGTGTGTGTGTGTGTGTGCTTCGTGAGTATTTTTAGGTGTGTGTCTCAGTGACCTCATGCATTTATACCTGTAGGTGTCTTATTTGGGTTGGCAGATTCAGCCCTTTGTGTGTATGTGTCTATTATTCTTATTTGGATGACAGATTTAGCCCTTTGTGTGTGTCTGTCTGTGTGTGTGTGTGTGTGTGTGTGTGTTTCTTATTTTGGATGGCATATTCAGCCCTTTGTCTGTGTGTGTTTGTGTGTGTTTGTATGTGCATGCCATATTAAACCCACTATGTGTTATTTTTTTCGTATGAGAATTTCTCCCATCTATTGGCGAAGTGGTATACTGCACACGTTTGAATAAAATGTATTAGCCCTCCCCTTCCCACGGTCCTCATTTCCCATGGTCCTCATTTTGAAAATGGCGGCGCAAAATGAATATTCTCATTTGGTACCCAACCACATCTATATATAAATGGAAATTACCAAGTTTACGGGAACACTACAATTTATTCATGGAGGTAATTACCATCATTTTACATTATATTTTTAAAATAAAAAATATATTTTTAATAAAAGACGAAGATAAATAGAAGATAAATCCTACACATAGTGGCTTTAAGGATGGCAGTTCCAGTCGTGTGTGTGTGTGTGTGTGTGTATTTAGAGGTGTTGGGATTGGAAAACTGTATCAATAATCACAGACCAGTGCAGGGATTGGAGAACTGTATCAATAATCACAGACCACTGCAGAGATTGGAGAACTGTATCAATAATAATAAAGATTGGATTATCCTAGGCATTGTGTTCTGTATGCGTATTCCGTTTCCATTCGAATCCTCTTCCCATCTGACCTGTGTGTGTGTGTGTGTGTGTGCATTATCCCTCTCCCCCCACCAAATGTGTGCTCTGATTGGAGGACGTTGAAACTGACCATGAGCTTGGCCTATGATAATTATTTATTATTTATTTTATTATCGCAGAGCAACTAGTATTAAGCACATTTTGCGGTCGTCCATCTCTGCTACTGTGTGGTGTAACAAACCCTGTTTGCTATTGCAAGTGTAAACACGTGAATCGGATTTGAGTCACAATTTAAAAATAGGCAATAAATCACAATTGCGCATCATAACCTGCATTCATCAAGACCAGCCATTTTGACCCATACATTGTAAAGCACTTTGAGTGCTGGCAAAGGGTAATGACCATGTAATTCAATTAAAAAATTTAATTCATTTTTATTTGTATTATACAAAAGTTTATTTATATTTTACAAAAGTTATGTCTATTAGAGCTTCAAAGGAAAGAGTACTAATGAGTAACAGCGGCAAGGAGAAATTTTTTCATCTTGTGGTTTAGGAAGAAACATTGGGCAGGTTCATGGCTCAAGGGGCTAACTCAACTACAGTACCTAGGGTTATGTATTGTTGCAAATTTCCAGTCTCTCAGATGGTGATAGTCCACGTTATTAATTAGGTCTTTACAAGATAACCATAGCATCATAATAATCCCTGGATATAGTTCTGCATACTAAAATTCATGGTGTCAAAAGTGTAGTAGCAGTATGCAGGGCCAACTGGAAGCTGGGTGTCAGGGGTTGTCTGTGGAGTTTAGCGATACAGGATCAGGTGGTGGGGAAGAAGGGATGACTCTCAGGAGGGTGGTAGTGGCATGGTCCATGGAGTTGGTTTCAGTCCAACCAAAAGGTTAGAGACGCAGGGTCAGGTGGTGGGAGGCAGGGATGACTCTCAACAGAGGTGGTAGTTGCATGGATGGGCAGAAGAATGAGATTCATTAGGCCAGTTTACATTACATTTCAGGGATTGTGCATGTTGCATGTGCACGCATGTATAGATGTAGGCTAAATAGACAGGGAGAGAGAGCCACCAGCTCTAAAAAGGGGATAACAGTAAAGGCAGTCCTTTCCAACAAGACCATGAGGAGTGGTGTTTTTAAGTCTAGAATTAAAAGTGTTGAGAGTGTCCGCTTGACTAATGTGAGGGCGGAGCTTGTTCCACAAGACAGGTGCACAGATTGTGGATTTTGATATTGTAGGAATTAAAAAGAGACTACTGTAGCATTCTGTGACCTTAAGGGTCTGGAAGGGTAGTAGGGAACAAGTAAGTCTCTAATATATGCTGGAGCATTTTGTTAGTTGGTTTTTGGTGCTGGTAGTACCACATTCAAAGTACAGATCATTTAAAAAATCTTGAGGTAACAAATGCATACTAGTTTTCTGCATCCGCAAAGGATAGGGATTTTCTAACCTTAGCAATGTTTCATGGGTGAAAAAATGTTTAGAAATATGCATTTTCCATGACTATTTATAGGGATGCCCTGGTAAATGTATATCCCATGGTTTTAAAGTTTTGTGTTAAATGTGAGTGATCATGACTTTAGTTTTGTAAGGGTTTAAGCATAAGACATTATTAGTCATCCCGTTTTTGATATCCTGTAGGCAGGCTTTAACTTTCGTTACTAGCGTACATTTATTAGGATTTATGAAGAGGTACAGTACTGAGCCTTGGGGTACACCACACTTTACTTCAGTATGGCATGATGATTCATTATAGGCATGTACTAATTGGTAGCAACCAGTAAGGTATGATTTGAAATAGGCTTATGCTGAATTTTTGATGGCAGTCATATGTTTAAGCCTAAGTAGTAAGATGCCATGATCGATAGTATCGGAGGCAGCGCTAAGATTGAGATTAATATTGATATGCATTTATTATCAGATGAGATAAGGAGATCACTTAAGACTTTTACTAAGGCAGATTCTGTGCTATAATGTGCTCTAAAGCCAGACTGGTAGGTTTTCTGGATGTTGTTGCATCTAAGAATCTACAGATTTGCTTAGACACAATTTCTTCAAGTATTTTTGATATAAATGGAAGGTTAGAAATGGGTTGGTTATAATCCAGGATATCAGGGTCAAGGTTCCTACTTTTTGTTAGGTTGGATGATAATATTTTACAATGGTCTTATTTTTATTGTCATTTATAAGTGAAGAGTAATATTTACCATTACCATTAACATTTACCATTACCATTTACCATTACCATTTATAATTAACATTACCATTGTAAAGTCCTCCCATTAGTTGGAAAGCATTGTATAAATTCGTTTAGGTATGATTGCATCTTGATTTCCTGTGAATCGGTGCAATAGAGTCTAATGTGAAGTGTAGTGTATACTGTCTGGGAATTGGGTTTGTCAGTAACTTGGTCTTGGAGTAGAGAGGTCGAGTGGTTTTATGTCAATAAAGGATGGAGGAGGGAAGGAATTTTTGCTTTTATGTGTGTGTGTGTGTGTGTGTGTGTGTATGCGTGTGCGCGTGTGCATTCGTTTGTGTGTGGAGAGAGGCAGTGACAGAAATTCTATAGTGTTGGTGACATACCCAAAGGACGTGACTGTGGGCCTAGATGGTTGCCCTGAAGGTGATGGCTGTAAATCTCCTGTCAGGAGGGGGTTGTGTTGCATGAAAAAAGCAATTAAAATTTCATCTTGGTGAAACAGAGATACAGCCCAGTGGAAAGAGAGGAAGAATGATGGAGCGAGGGAAGGAGAGAAACATTGCCGGGAGGAAAAAGAGAAGGAAAAGAAGGGGCAGAGAGAAGGAGAGGGGGAAAGACAGAGGAGAGAGAGAGGGGGGGGGGGGGGGGGGGGGCTCTATCCAGAAGATAACCTTTGAACTGAAAGTTGTTCCATCTGCTTTTTAGCCTGATGAGTTACACCACATTAGTGTGTGAATGTTATTGCTACACACAACACTGCGTTAGTGTATTTACTACACACATCACTGCATTAGTGTGATATTACTACACACAGCACTGCATTAGTGTGATATTACTACACACAGTACAGCGTTGGTGTGATATTACTACACACAGAACTGCGTTAGTGTGATATTACTACACACATCACTGCGTTAGTGTGATATTACTACACACAGCACTGCATAATTGTGATATTACTACACACAGTACTGCGTTAGTGTGATATTACTACACACAGAACTGTGTTAGTGTGATATTACTACACACAGAATTGCGTTAGTGTGATATTACTACACACATCACTGCGTTAGTGTATTTGCTACACACAGCACTGCATAATTGTAATATTACTACAGCACTGCACAGTGAGAAACACGTAGAGAAACACTGGCCTTTGTTGTTAAGGATGCTGCTATAGATTGAATTATATTGTTGTATATTTTAATGTATCACTATTCTGTGTGGTTCTGTGGCTTAGCTTTTTGCTGTTCATACTCATTAATTATGGGTCTGAGATGAGTGAGCAGTCCACAATGAGTCTATACATCATCTGAACTCACTGGGGAATGCTGTGAGAGAGTGAGTGAGTGAGTGAGTGGCTGTGCGTTTGTGTGTGTGAGTGTGCAGTTGAGTGGTTGTGTATTTACTCTGTGTCTTTGCTGCCACACAGTGGGGGCTCAAGGAGTTACATCTGATATACAGTACTGTCTGATGTCAGTGCACAGAGAGAGAGATAAGAGGGAGGGTAAAAGAAAAACAAAGCAGTGCACAGATTTTGACATTAGCATATCATTTAAAAACTCTTGTTAAAGAACTTCTTGTTAAGAAGAAAAGGGGGTTTTGTTTGAAGATATTCCATCTTACATGCTAATCATTACTGAAAAATTAATTAACACTACATTAGTGTAATATTACAGCACTGCATTTGTGTTATTACTACAAACAGCACTGTGTTAGTGTGATATTACTACACACAGCATAACACTGACACTCTGCTGGCACCATGTGGACACTCAGGGAGTTACTGATATTCTACTACTATACATGCTATTCTATTAGGTTGTAACACACACACACACACACACACACACACACACACACTCCTCCTCTCTCTCTCTCTCTCTCTCCAAATTCAAATGAAAGCAATCATACAGGATAATGTATAGAACAACAGTAAACAAAGGAATAGCTGATCCAAATAGTTTTCTTTTGCTTTTTTGATCATTTTATTAACACAAATTAGTAGTTTTGAAGCAGTACTGTCTGTGTGTGTTGTGTTTTAGTATTTTGATTAGTGAGCTTCAGTATCATCTGGCATAGAGGACTCTTTTCTGGGAATCCTGGGTTTTTAGTGCTTCAAAATGAAATAAGTCTCTGGGACTAGATGCATCCAGAATTTAAGAGACCATTTTGGATAGATAAAGCCAACGGGTAACGACGCAGTCATGCCTTACATGCTTTGTTGGGTGTTTTTGTTTGAACTTTCAGTATAAATCTGTAGTAGTGTAACTGCATACTGAGTGGACCCCAAACGTCACTTCTATACAGCACAATAGACTGTATTATCAAATATTTTGTCAAATATATTGTCAAATATTTTGCACCAGATTGTGATTGGTATGTTTATGCTGTAAAATTTAGAATTAATGGCGTATAGTGCTCTACAGGCTTTTTGTTTGAGTGCATTCACTCCCATGCCGAAACTTCCTGATGCAGTAATGGCCAGACCAAGGTAGGTAGGCTATACTGCATTGTGTGCTCTAGGGTGGTGCCACCTAGAGAGAACATGAACATGCTAACTCATTGATATATTGTATATGTTGAACAGAGTTGGACTCAGGCTGCAACCATCTCTTACTCCTAGTTTCTGTGTGAAGACTACTGTTTGTTCTTTGCCCATTTTTACTCTGCATTTACTGTTTGAATACATTCATTTGATCATGTCATATACTTTACCCCCCTACACCAGTTTCTAAAAGTTTCTAATATAATCAAT
>JAGFZM010003044.1:1228-12619 GCA_017657215.1 Limnothrissa miodon
TAGCAGCACGGGGTGTCACGAGTGTTTACAATCGATTAGCCTGTTAGCCATCTCGTGTAAACAAATACTTATGTTACAGTATGAGGAGATATTTGTCTTAAATCCAAAATTAGTTCAGACACCGTCTTTCAATGTAAAGCGGACCAATCAGAGGACCAATCAGAGGACTCTAAAGGTCTGTGTTGTCTGTCTGAGTCTTTTTTTGATGTGCACCAAGGGCTCTGACTCCGTTAACTCAACATCAACACCAAGGGCTCTGACTCCGTTAACTCAACATCAACACGTTGGGCACTTCCGGAATATTCTGCTAGGTAAGGAAGGCATCGTGTTCAGTTAAAGGTACGAAAGGCATAGTGTGGAGTTGAAGGTAAGGAAGGTTTGAATGTTTGAGCGTGAGATTTGATGCACATAGGAAAGCAGGTAAGGTTAGGGGGAAGGGTTAGGGGGGAGGGTTAGGGGGAGGGTTAGGGGGAGGGTTAGGGGGGAGGGTTGCAAACCATCAAAGGATTTAAAGCAGAAGGAAATGAAATAGAAAACCCACTAACTACACTGAGCCTGATTACAGATCAACACAGCACTGGCCTGGCAGTCAACATACATCAATACACACACACACACACACATACATACGAAGACACACACATATACATACAGACACTTACATTCACACGGACACAGAGAAGACCAGACATTCCATCGCGGCACAGCCATGTTTTATTGGGTTCCTTTGACATGAGAACAAAGCGCCGCTACTGGAGCCGACTAAACTACTCAAATCTGCAGGTGACTGGCAGGTGAAAGGTGATTGACAGGTGAATGGGAAACAGCAGGTGAAAGCTACTCTATGACCACTAAGAGGCGCTATTGCATCACAACAAGGCGCTGGCAAGAGTCTGCATGAGAAATCAGAAGTCCCAGAAGCAGCAATGTCCTTTTGGGCCGAGTGGCCCTTGTTTCTCCTCTGGCCTCTCGCACCAGGGCTAGATCAGCAAGAGTGCGTGTGTGTGTGTGTGTGTGTGTGTGTGTGTGTGTTTCTTAGTGTGTATGCTCTCACACCAGGGCTAGATCAGCAAGAGTGCATGTGTGTGTGTGTGTGTGTGTGTGTGTGTGTGTGTGTGTGTGTGTGTTTCTTAGTGTGTATGCTCTCGCACCAGGGCTAGATCAGCAAGAGTGCATGTGTCTGTGTGTGTGTGTGTGTGTGTGTGTTTCTTAGTGTGTATGCTCTCGCACCAGGGCTAGCTAAGCAAGAGTGCACGTTCGTGCGTGTGTGTGTGTGTGTGTGTCTGTGTGTATGCTCTCGCATCAAAGGGCTAGCTAAGCAAGTGTGCATGTGTCTGTCTGTGTGTGTGTGTGTGTGTGTGTGTGTGTGCTCTCGCATCAAGTGTGTTTGAGTGTGTGTGAGTTTGTGTGATGGTATACCTAATGTTGTTAGCGTGAGCTGTTACTGGCAGGCTGAGAAAGCAAATTGTGTGAAAGCATGCTAGCTAATGCTAAAAAATAAGTATTTTCTAAAAAATAGCATTACAATAAATGTCTGGTAATCACAGGTAAATAATCACATAAACTATGTATGTTTGTCTATATGTGTGTGTGAATGTGTGTGTGTGTCACATACACCTTAGGTACACAACAAATAGGCAGGTACTAGAGGTTTTCTCTAAGAGAGCAGAGAACTCCAGGAGTCGGTTGCACCAACAGGGCGTAAGGCTGGTCTTAACTCAACATTCTAAGTCCAACTTATACTCGCTACTGCGATTTTATGCAAACGCTGCCTTTTAAAACACTGTAGGGGACATCCACAAATCTACTGCCTGTCGTGTCATTTGCAGAGTATCTTTGGCACTGAGTCGCCGTCTTCCGCAATATGCTCACCTCCCTACCAAAACGGAGTCGGCAATTATGAAGCACCTTTCGTTGTTTAGTGTATCTTAGCAACTCTCAGTCTTAGTTCTAATTCCAAATCCTTACATGGATGCGCATCGCTAGGAACCGGGAAGAGCTAACACCTATGTCGATGCAACCGACTTAAAATCTATCCCAAAGATTGGTCTTAACAAAGCTTTGAGACCAGGCTTAGCTAAGATCAGTTGGCTTTGAGACCAGGCTTAGCTAAGACCAGTTGGCTTTGAGACCAGGCTTAGCTAAGATCAGTTGGCTTTGAGAAGACTGACCATTTCCTTTGTTGTTTCCTTTGTTGGCCTGTTATACATCATACCTTAGTTATGCTGCTATAGTTTAATGCCGCCACAATCCACCCATCTGTTAACCTGTACAGTTTTCACTATTCTTTCTCCTCCTCTCTTTTCCTCTCCACTTATTTCTCTCTCTTCACTTAGCCAACATCTGTATATGGTTTCACATGCAGTATAACTCACATTCTCTGAAATCTGATGGAGACTGTTCTAACTCATCTCCTCTATGATTTTCCATGCCATTACCACCCTGCCGTGAGTCATCACTGCCTTCCACTGCCTGCGCCTGCACCTCCTGGGCTCTCCTGGGACCTTCTTCCAACGTGATCCGGCAGCACTCCTGAATGGTCCTCAACCCACTCCACTGTCCATGCCACTGCCTCCCTGCTGAGGGTAATCCACTGCCTGATCCTGCATCTCTTGCTTCCTGGGCGGTCTGCCTTCAGCTTCACAGATGACCCTGACATGATCGATACAGCCTCTAGCTGGCCCCTGGCTTGACTGCGCCTAATGACATGGGACTATATCCTGGGATTCTAATGGGACTCCTATATTACTTTACCAAAATTTTCTTGTAATGTGTATCTAATGGAATAATAGTGGACTACCCGCCATCTGAGAGACTGAAAACCTGCCCTAGGCAGTTGGGATAGCCCCTTGAGCCGTCGGAACTGCCCAAGGTTTCTTCCTCTACCATAACAAGTAAAAACAAAAAACGCTGCTAGGGAGTTTTTCCTTGCCCCTGTTGCTCATTGGGCCTCTTGTGTTAAGCGCTTTGTGACATGCCTTTTGTAAAAATGCGCTATATAAATAAAATTGAATTGAATTGAATTGAATTGAGACCAGGCTTAGCTAAGATCAGTTGGTGCAACCTGCCCCTGTAAAACCTCTGGATATGTGGAACATGTGTGCAAACGTTACAATGTTACAAATGTGTGTGTGTGTGTGTGTGTGTGTGTGTGCTCTAAGATAAGAGGGAGACTCAGGAGCAGAGAACAGTGGCTCTACCCAGAGGGCCGTGCTGTGATGGGCCAGGGCCCCACTGAGGGGCGGATGAGGGGCAGTGGTGATGAGGCTCTTTGGGGGCTCTGCTCTCTTACCTGGCGGCGGGCACACACAGGTGTCTTACCTGGCGGCGGGCATGGTGTGTGAGGCTGCAGGGCGGCGGCTGCGCATGTGCATGCGTGCGCGGTATGCGCTGGTGGCTGCGCTGGAGCTGAAGCGGACAGGTATGTGGGAGCCCGCTGGCGCAGTGAACACCTGACTCATGTCCCGCGGGTGGCCCATCTCCGCCTGGCAGAAGCTCTGGCATTCCTGCCGCGACAGGAACTTGTTGCTGTTGCCGTGGCAACCGCCGTACCAGAAGTGGACGCACCGATCCTGGGCGTGGTCGAAGTAATAACGAGCCGTCCACTCACCGCACGGACCCACAGCACGCGGCAGGAGGCAGGCAGCCAAACGCTCGGCTGGACACACAAAGAGACTTACTTAAAACACACAATCACAAACCCTCTGTATGTCCAGTATATTTACAGAAATTGACAATAAACAGATTTAACTTAACCCTCACACACCAACTTAACTTTTACACCAACAGCAATTAGTGCGCACCAAACATTTCATTCGGTTCGTTTTCGTTGGTGTGAAAGCATCAGTCGCACTCGAATCCGCACTAAATCAAGCAGGGTGCCAAATTTCTTTTGTGCCCATTTCAGGCATATTTGTTTCACAAAGTGCGCGTAAAAGCACGACGAGGTATGTACAAACAGGCCGCACTGAGGTGAAAGATAGATAGATATTTTATTGACCTTGAAATTCAAGGTCCCAGCAGCTTAAAAAATCACACACAACATATACTACAGTGTACACAGGATGATAAGAAGCAGATCAACAAAACAACATGACTAGATCAACATTACTAAAAATAACAATAGAATGCAAATATTTATACTATGGGTAGAGATGCGCAAGAATGTACTGTGGTACATGGGGTGTGTGTCAAGGTAGTAGGCCAAATGAGTCCAGTAGTGAAACAGTGCAAGGTTAAAAGTCTATTGACCAGCAATAAATATGTGCATATGTAAATTGGACAATAAAAAATATAAGCATTGCAATTTAACAGTTCTAGTATAAGTATATGGAAAATAAGATAAAAATAAAAATAGCCTAGTAATATAAAAATTACAGCATCAGTGCAAGTCTATATAAGTCATATATAGGTTCATGCATCAGTCAAGTATGCAGGTCAAGTATCAAGATACAGTTATTGTTATTGGTCAAGTAAGAAGTTACAGTGTAAGGAGGAGTGCATGTGGGCTAATGTAGCCAGTGGGGTCCCTAGTCAGTGTCAACAATACACAGTATTGTAGACAAAAGTCTTGTAAGTGTATCAGAGGGTTCAGGTGCAGATAGACTATGCAGAGAAGTCCAACTCTCCTTTTCCTTTCAGTGAAGCATTGTAGAGTTGTATGGCCCTGGGTAGGGGTGGGCAATATAGACGATATATACCATATGCAATATGAATTTGGCCAATGATAGAGATTTTGGGTCATATCGGCATACCGTGATAGGCTCATTGCGTCTCCACAACCATGTGAAAAAATGTTGACCTGTAGCTTCACCTTATTGATAGCACCTTTTCATTCTTACAACGAAACTGTGTAAGAGTCTTTAAATTGAACAGCTACTGCCTGACACAAATGCAGTTTACCAGTTTACTTCTGTGTGAATTTGAGAGTCCAATATAAACACCTCCGAACGATGACTAAACAACTGTTGTACAAAGGCCTATTGACTTTATGCTATGGTAACCATTAAGAAACTGTTATGCTGTAAGTTACATACCAAAGTATACCGTGATATATATCATCTACCATCTATGGTTCAAAATATATCGCAATATAAATTTTAGACTATATCGCCCACCCCTAGCCCTGGGTACAAATGACTTCCTAAGTCTGTCTGTTGTGCATGTCAGGGAGCGTAGTCTCCAGCTGATCAAGCTCTTCTGCTGCATGATAGTGCTGTGGAGTGGATGGCAGTCATTGTCCAGGATGTTGATTAGCTTGCTCAAAGTTCAGCTTGTCCGATACTGAAGTGATGCACTCTAGTTCAGCTCCCACAACAGATCCAGCTTTCCTTACCAGCCTGTCCAGTCGCCCAGCATCCCTCTTAGTGCTTCCTCCCCAACATGCCACAGCATAGAAGAGGACGCTGAAGGACTACTGCCTCCTCTCCATTGAGACTTGAGCATGGCAGTCAAACCTGTTGGAAAAGCAGTTTAAAACCCCTTACGGCACACCATCCCGCCTGTGGGACTGGGACTGGGAAGCAAACAGACATGAAAGCCCAGGGTCTTAGCTTTCAATTTAATGTTTCTAGGTAAAGGGGTTTTCAAGTTATAAACTTTTGAATGTCAGTAGGCCCTCTTGTTTACAAAAAGTCCCTACAGTTTACATAGGGGTCCCAAGCAAAACGCATAGACATATTTTACAAAAATGTATATTCAAAAATCATATTTTTGGTCTTTTGACTTCAAATTGTTTGTGTAACAAGCTGAGAGATGGAGTTAGGGCTTAGATTTTTTGATTTGGGGGTATCATATGGATGGTACCTTCATATCTTAGTTAGTTCATAGACATTTGAAATGAGCGGAAAAAAAACTTAGTTCCAACCTCTGTAACTCTGTGTCCATATGTCACAGAAAGATACTTGAGGGTGTCACCTTTCCAATGGTATGAGGCACATCCCTGAGTCTAAAACTATGCAGGAACTGTCAAGCTTTTAATTTGGGTATGCCATTTTTTTGAAAAATAGGAAACATAGGGGCGTGCCTTAACAGGTTAACTGGTTCGCCTTGTCCAGGTCTCCCTCCACAGAGCTGCCGCTCTTCTTCCCCAGGCCAGTGATGGTCTTCATTCCATCCCAGACCTCCTTCATGTTGTTCCCCTGCAGCCTCTGATCCACCTTCTTCCTGTATTCCTCTTTGGCCTCTTTCAGCCTGACTTTGAGCTCCCCCTGTATGCGCCTCAGTTCTGCCTGGTTCCCCTCTCTGAACACCATCTTTTTCCTATTTAGAAGGGTCTTGACTTTGCTGGTAATCCAAGGCTTGTTGTTTGGAAAGCAGCGCACAGTTCTTGTGGGAACAACGTCCATACAGAAGTTCAGGTAGTCAGTCAGGCAGTGTGTGACCTCCTCCAGATCTCCTCCATTCTGTAGTACACTCCAGTCTGTGGACTCAAAGCAGTCTCTCAAAGCCTCATCTGCTTCTGGTGTCCATTTCCTGAAAGTGCGTGTGGCAAACGGTAGCCTCTGTACTTTTGGTTTGTACATTGCGCAGAATGCATATGCATTCGTGGGAGGATCAAGAGGAAATTGTGAGTTGCCCATGAAAAGATGGGAGGGGAAGCGTAAAGTGTAGGTATTCCACAGTAATTACAAAACCTGCCTGTCAAAACGTGCCTCTATTTTGTGGTGAAAATTCTCCGCCTTTTAAAAGCAGGTGTAAACCAGGAAGCGGGTTTTGTTGCAAATGCCTCCTGGACAAATGGCAACAGTAATTCGAGCAAGATGTAGACATAGCCAAGGAGATGAGCTTAACGGATTTTTGCAGTCAAGTTGAGTTCAGTTGAGTGAACACGAAATCATTATGACATCAAGAAATCAAGGTGACATCGAATCTCCGACTCAACGATCACATTCCATTCCAGCAGTTGTTAAATTCCTCTCTACTTTACAGATAATTGGCACCAGGATAATTTCAAACAGTCATAGCATCATCAGTGGTCTAAGTCAATACATACATTTCCCCACAACTAATGCCAAAATAACACACATCAAGCAAGATTTCTTTACTATCACCAACTTGACCTAGAGCTATTGAAGAGGCCAATTCAATTTTGCTTTTTAAATGCCCGCAATTTACAGCAGAGGGCGGAAATAGGCACTGATTACCCAATACATTTCAGGTTTAGAAAATCTGACGTATGCTGTGATGTCATAGCATGTGCTTTCTGCGGGTTGGCCATGGCGCTAAGAACGTTGCGCAAATCTACGTACATCTGGCCCTGTGTGTTTATCCCAAAGGTCTTTAAGAACACAAGATAAAGCATTCTAGGCTTCATCAGTGTAATCAAACGGATGCTTTTCCAGTCTCCTAATTACGGACGTCATAGACATTATAACATTAACAAAATCTCTTAGATAAAATAAACATAATTTTGTGTATCATTTTTTTCACATTGCTTATGTGTGATACCAATAACTATTTTAAGACACAGGATAAATATTTAATTTTATTAGTTAACCTAGCAAGCTAGCTTGCTAACGTTAGCACAGCAAATCGATTTGATTAGGTTACCATGGGAATGTGGCTAGCTCGCTAGCACTTAAGGATTTTGGTTACACTTGAATATTGTTGTAAACAAACTTGAGATGTAAATGTTAATTTTAGCTGACAGCAGTAATGTTGTATAACAAGGTTGATTTTAATTAGACTGTTATTTAGTAATAAGTAGGCTATGAAAATGGCTATGGACTCCGATTTCGTTGATGCATGTTTCTGGCTGTGTAGGCTGAAATAAAGTTTGTTTTCTTCCATTCCGTTAACCTAGAAAATATATTTTTAAGCTAGTATTGATCACATTTACCTGCCTGTGGTGAAAATGGATGTAAAAAGTCCCAAAATCTTTGCTCAAATAAGGGAAATTAATGTATTGGTGGAAATGAGTGAATTCCTACTAATTCCCCATTAAGTTTAACGGGAGTCCCTTTTACTACCAGTCTCCTAAGAAGGCATGGCAGCCTCTCGAACACTACACCATTGATACAGGAGGAATCTCCTTATGATTCGTCTCGCTTCATCAACCGTCACTGTTTATACGCCATAGTGGTGGCTAATAGTGGTGGTTAACAGTGGTAGCTAATAGTGGTGGCTAATAGTGGTGGCTAACAGTAGTGGCTAATAATGGAGGCCAACGGTGGTGGCTAACAGTGGTGGTTAACAGTGGTAGCTAATGGTGGTGGCTAATAGTGGTGGCTAATAATGGTGGCTAATAGTGGTAGCTAATAGTGGTGGTTAATGATGGTGGCTAATAGTGGTGTCTAATGATGGTGGCTAATAGTGGTAGCTAGTAATGCTGGCTAATAGTGGTAGCTAATAGTGGTGGTTAATGAAGGGGGTAATGGTGGTGTCTAATGATGGTGGCTAATAGTGGCGGCTAATAGTGGTAGCTAATAGTGGTGGTTAACAATGGTGGCTAATAGTGGTGGCTAATGGTGGTGGCTAATAGTGGTAGCTAATAATGGTAGCTAATAGTGGTGGCTAATAGTGGTGGCTAATGGTGGTGGCTACTCACTGCTAGAGGGAGGGTTGGGGCAGCCTTCTCCATAGAGGCCTCCTGCATGACTGACTCCATCATAGCAGCAGCCATATCTGGAGCTCCTGCAGTCGGTGGATGGTGGTGTGGGGGGAGGTGTGGATGCAGCCTAAGACACAGAGAAAAATACAAGAAGAGAATTTGGAGAACAAACTGCTCTTTAAAGCATTTTATATCAATTCAATAGTGCTACGAATAAAACCTATAGTGAAACAGAGTACAGTTTTTCTTTGAAGTAAAACAAAAACATCCTAAAAGTATCCTGGAATGTGAAGAAGCAAAATAAACATTTTGTTAGTGTGCAAAGTTCTTTGCTGGCAAGATGCACCTTAAAGGAAATAAAAATTCCTTTTAAACGGATTTGTATTATTTCAGAGAAGCAAAGAGGTGGTCTGAAAACATTTCCTTAACATATGACAGTGTGTGTGAGTTGTGCATGGTTTATGTGTGTGTGTTGTGTGTGTTTTTTGTGTGAGGGTAGTGAGTAAGTGAGTGTGTTGTGTTTGGGTTGTGCGTGGGTTGTGTGTTTTACGTGTTGTGTGTGTGTGTTGTGTATGAGCTGTGTGTGTGTAGTGTGTTCTATGTGTGTGGGTTGTGTGTAAGTTGTGTGTGGGTTGTGTGAGTTTAATGTGTGTGGTTTATGTGTGTTGTGGGTAGGCTGTGTGTTTTATCTGTGTGGGTTGTGTGTGTTTTATGTGTGGGTTGTGTAAGTGTTGTGTGTGTGTTGTGTGGTGGTTCTTACTGTAGGGGGCGCAGGAGAGTACTGGGGGTGTTCAGCACAGCCCTCCCTGTAGAGACCCTGAGCTCTGGTCACTCCATCAGCACAGCAGCCAAACCTGCAGCAGAGACCAGCTGAATTATGACTGGAGCAGAGACCAGCTAAATTATGACTGGTGTGTATATGTATATGTGTCAGATATGTGTCAAACGTGTTGTATATGTGTAATATGTAGGAGTGTGACGAGATGCTTTTCCCACGAGATGAGACAAGACACTGGGTTCACGAGAACGAGATAAGATTTGTAGACTTTTTTTTAAGAAATCCTCAATGTTTAAATATATAGCAAAAATAGCCTTTTGTGTGAAAACACAAAATGCAAAAATGCATGTCCATTTTAAAATCAACTTTAAGACATAAAATTATTTTGATGAATGATAGCCTATGCAGTAATAACATGTAAACACTGCAAATTTTTTTGCCACAAACTGACAGCCAATTAATTGCACAGTACAAATAAAAAATAGGGCTTTCAAATTATTACAATTTGTAATCAGATTAATCACAGCATAAAAATGTATTAGTCATGATTAAGCACAACTCGAAATATGTCCAAAATATGTAATAATTAGGACAGCTAGTTTTAACACAATTGTTTGTTTTATTTATTTATTTTGGTTGGACAGTAGCCTAGGCTACAAGCAGAACATGTCTTCAATTAATGTGTGAGGGTTTGAAACTGAAAAATCTATTGCTACTGAGACGCAACTTCACAATGCTTATAGTGCTTTAACTCCACAATGCTTATAGGTATAGGTCTACAGTCACTGACGTTCACAGATAGAGACAGGTGGTGCTAAAGCACTTGGCCCTCTGCCTTACGTCCAAAAAAGTGCCCTTTTGAAAGTTTTTACAGTTTTCCACTTTACTGAGGGCAAAGTTGACAATATATTTTGGAAAAGCTACGTGATTAAAAGAGTGAAAATAATGGCCCCATCTGAGTGCCCCCTCTCACACACAAGTAGCCACACACTTCCGACCTGTTTTCATGACGCCATTCAAATATCATCTTATGCTATTCACGGCATTGTGCACATAACGGATAGCTCCTCTGAGCCCACTGAGTGAAGTTTTCGTTACAAACTTTGGGATGATCGCTGTGAATGAATACAAAGTCTTGGGACGGGAAGATGCGGTATCAGATCATGATTATGAGTAGGCTGTGCTTCTGAAGATGCGGTATCAGATCATGATTATGAGTAGGGTTGGGGTTAGATGCGGTATCAGATCATGATTATGAGTAGGCTGTGCTTCTGAACGTTTCTCTGTTGTTTGTTGGTTATCTCCATTACTGTCTCCCTTCGGGTAAGATTGAAATCAGTAGGCTAATATCTTTAACTGTCTTTAATACTGTGGGTGTCTTGAAGTGGTAGCCTACTTCAGCTTCGGTGCAACTGAAACTACTTACTGCAGTGTGTGCACATTATAATGTGTTCATAACTTCTTACTCCCCATCCAGAGGGCCAACCTGTTCTTGCAGCTAGGTGGCGCTGTTAATTGAGCAAGTGAAATAAGCGGAGCGGGTCATCTGCGCATGTGTTAAAATCGATTAAATATTTGTAATTAATTCCAAAAATGAATTGCCTCAATTAACGTGTTAATTTTGACAGCTATAATAAAAATAAATAATAAACAACAATAATATGTGGCGTATATGTGGTGTATGTGTGTCAGGCTCTTGATGTACCTGCTGGCGGAGCAGGAGGGCTCTCGGGGGCACCCCTGGCCTCTCGGGCCACTGGCAGGGCTGCGTCCGTCTGGGCAGCAGCCGTACTGTGTCTGGCTACAGTGCAGAGTGATGGAGGAGCCGTGCGGGTCAACTACTGTGTGTGTGGGATGCACCGCATCAGGCCTGAGAACTGATAGAGAGAGAGAGAGAGAAAGACAGAGAGAGAGAGAGATGGAGAGAGAGACCATTGAACGTATGCGGTTGGATCACAAACAAACAACAAGATAAAAACAGACCCCAACGGCAAAGAGGAAGAGGCAAACTGATCCCAGACCAGCACAGCAGCCAAAACTACAGACTCCAGACCAGCACAGC
>JAGFZM010003045.1:587-13034 GCA_017657215.1 Limnothrissa miodon
GATTCACAAGGTCATGATCCGATTCGATCCGATTCCGATTCACAAGGTCATGATCCGATTCGATCCGATTCTATGTGATATGCTAACAGGAAAACATCAAGTGTGCTGTAATCGTCCTTGTGACATATTCTAACCGGAGGGCTGGCTCAGCACTGCCTCAGTGAGTGTGTTTTTTGACGTGTGTGTGTGTGTGTGCGCACTATCAGGAGGTGGCGTTGGTTAAGGAAGAGGAGGAGGCGGGCTCAGACAAGGGCAGCGAATCAGACGAGGGCGAAGGCATCAAGGACTCGGGTAGCGAACGGGAGGAGGAGAGCGACAAACAGAGCGACACCGAGGCCGACGAGATCGCCGGGGATGACGAAGAGGTGTGTGTGTGTGTGTGTGTGTGTGTACTTGTTGTAAACACATGTAATAACAGTGAGTTCATGTAAACTCTTCATGTAAACTGTGTGTGTGTGTATGCACATTAGATAACAGATGTTAAGAGTGTGTATGAGTTTATATTTGCAGTTTCTGCATACTTTGTGTGTGTGTGCGCGTGTGTGTGTGCGCGTGTGTGTGTGCGCGTGTGTGTGTGTGCGTGCGTGTGTGTGTTCTCTCAGGAGTGGGAGGTGCTGCAGCAGAGCATCCAGCGGCGTGAGCGAGCGCTGCTGGAGACCAAGTCAAAGGTGACCCACCCCGTCTACAGCCTCTACTTCCCCGAGGAGAAGCAGGAGTGGTGGTGGCTCTACATCGCCGACCGCAGGGACCAGACCCTGGTGTCCATGCCTTACCACGTCTGCACACTCAAAGACACAGAGGAGGTAGGGTGTGTGTGTGTGTGTGTGTGTGTGTGTGTGTGTGTGTGAGGAGGTAGGGGGCACGAGGCACAAGGGACCATGCGCTCATGTCACACAAAGACACTGAGGAGGTAACACTAACTGTGTGCAGGGCTTAAAGTATCCCGGCACCATGCCGGATCTCCGGCGTGTGGCCGTGAGGAAGAAAAAATATTTTAGAGCCTGCGCATGCAGTTTAATATTTTCGAGGCAATTTATTTCACCTACCAATCATATGAGAGGAACGCAGCTTTAGCTAACGTTACAAATCTATCAGAAGCAGAGAAGGGCGGATCCTTGCAATATGGTATGTTTGACACCAGTGCTGAAGCCTAGTCTACATGATACGCGGTAAAACCATCTTAAAAGATATTGGGTTTGCGAATAACCAATAAAACTTGGGCAAAGATACGTATCCTATAAAAACATATCTGAAACAATCCAATCACTCAACAAACGTTACTGAATGGTTGTAGGTTCTCCTAGCCCATAGGCAAATTAGTGTCAACAACTTTTGAAAGCATTTAATCACCCATCTAAAAATCAACGTCACCTACCTTCATCCAACGGAACCTAACGACAGCGAACAGCCTCAAAAGTTACCACTTCTGGTGTCGAGGCTGGCTTGGCAATGAAAGTGGAAATAGCCTACTTAAATATTCACAACATTAGAAGGTTAGCCTACATTGTGTTCTCTCTAAAGGATTTACTTTGCTCCATGACTAAGTAGGCCAATATAATTTTGGTGTAGGCCTAAAACTTAAAAATTATCTCTAATATAGGCTACTTAACTCTAATATCGTTATATTGCCTCAAAAGATGCAGCAGACTGGTTATATTCTTTCAGCATATAGCCTACATTTAAAAGAAGCATACTTTTTTAAATAAAACTAAGATTTTTTTTACGAATTAATAAGGGTGGGAGGGAGCAACCCCATCACTGGCAGTATAGAGTTTGCCGGTAAGGTTCCGGAAGTGATTTTCCCATTAATTTTTCCCATTGACATTTAGATTACAACCCACGATATCCGAATTACGGAAGGAAGACGTCTAACTAGCTACGGCATAACAAAACGATTGGTTGTGCTCACCTAGACGCCAAAATGTAATGTGATCTCCATTTTGTTTCAGTAAAAACGTCTTTTTTCTGCGATTTCCCTTAGAAGTACTTCAGTACCCATAATCCTGTGCAATCCCACAATCCCAGCAACGCATCTGATTCGTGGACAAGTACGTTACCATGGATGTGTTGTTGAAGCCCGGGAAAGCGAACAAGTTCACGAATGTCACCGTAGCCTACCTCACATCACAACTATGGTTT
Organism: Limnothrissa miodon; assembly: GCA_017657215.1. NCBI lineage: Eukaryota > Metazoa > Chordata > Actinopteri > Clupeiformes > Clupeidae > Limnothrissa > Limnothrissa miodon. The sequence continues at coordinate 2,727 of JAGFZM010003045.1, forward strand.
TGCTCGTTTGACACGACGCTTAAGCCTAACCTAATTTTAACTAGACATCCTTACCATGTCATTTCCATTTCCCTAAGATTTATACATTTTAATATAACATTTAATATGCTCATTTTCTTACCTTGCGGGATTACATTAGTTTTTCTCTGTATCTGGTGATATGAAGGGTATGTAACATGGTAACTGGCAGTTGGGCTAATTAAAAACAGTAAATTCAGTTGTTGTGGTGCAATCTATAACAAATGGAAATTACCACAAATCTTGATAAATGCTTTATTGTACCCGTCATTATCAATTCTTTATTCAGGGGAGCTTGACAGGCATTTGTAGGGAACCGGTGGAAACGGCAATGGTGGACACCAAAGCGGTGGTTGCAGTCGGGTACAAAATACTGTACCATGCTTTCGGTTAAAAAAAAAACGGATCTAAAACTTGATTGATGCAAATCTGAAGATATATACAATATTCGTACAATATTACAACAATATTTACACAAACTACTGAGGAAATACACCAAAATGAAGCTATCCGATTGCAAGGGCAAGATCGCGTGGCTGTCGTCTACTCGAGGAGATTCAAAAGGACGTTGGGCTCAATCGAGTTTGGGATAGGATTGGACAGGGTAAGTACTGGCTTCTGGGATATGTAGTTTCTGAACTCGGGGGTAAAAAATATGTACACAGTCTTGTACCTTTGCCTTTTTTTAGCCTTTTCTTTAGTTTTTTGACTCTGAACGGAAGGTTACATGGTCATCACCTACCCCGTAGCTGGATAGAATGAGTCGGGACTTTAAACGCTTTTAAAACGCGATTTTATGGAAAAGTCAATGGCAAAACGGGAGCCTTGGAACCACTTCCTGGTTGGAAGTTCCGGGTTCACTGGCCAACTCTATACCCACCACAGAAGAATAGACTACAGCACTGATTGACACCCATAAGTCAATGTCACGTTAGCATTGTCGGAGAAAAAAAATGGAGTTTATGAAGCCTGGGGATGATATCCTAGCAAAAGATAAAGGCATGGCAAGTTTATTTATATAGCATTTCAATGTGCTTTTCAAAGATAAAAATAGGGGATAAAATAAAGAGTAAAAAGTAAAAACAAAAAAAAGTTAAAAGAATAAAAGTTTAATAAAGGACAGATAACAAAAATAATTTTAGAATAAGGATTTTCCCAAATTCACAAATTGGGAAAATCCAAACTCAAAAAGTTCAGGCTCAGAATTTATTTTTTACTTTAACCCCTGTGTGTGTGTGTGTGTGTGTGTGTGTGTGTGTATATGTCCAGACACTTGTGTCACTCAAAGACCCATAGTTTAAGGTATCACTCGTGTGTGTGTGTGTGTGAGAGTGAGTGTGAGTGAGAGACTAAGTCTGACCAGACCCTTGTGTTTACCCCTAGCCCCTCAAACACACACACTCAGTAACACTGTGTGTGTGTTTGTTTGTGTGTGTGAGTGATTCAATAGCTGATTTCAGGCAGCTTTTCTTGGTCAGTTGCTAGGCAACCTCCAGCCTATTGTTTCTGCTGCATTAGAGCAATGGAACATTTTTAAAATCTAATTTCTGTGTGTGTGTGCATGCGCATGCAGGTTGAGATGAAGTTTCCAGCACCTTCTAAGACGGGGAACTACCAGTACTCAGTCGTCCTGAGGTCCGACTCCTATATGGGCTTAGACCAGATCAAACCACTCAAGGTGTGTGTGTGTGTGTGTGTGTGTGTGTGTTAATCAGTTATGTCAAGCTTGTCATTGATTAAACATATTGTGTACTTCAGAGAGTTCATAGATTTATTTTTATTTATTTTAATATTGCTGTGTGTGTGTGTGTGTGTGTGCGCGCGCCCAGTTGGAGGTCCACGAGGCGAAGGCTATGCTGGACAACCATCCCCAGTGGGACATCCCCGACACTGAGGAAGAGGAGGAGGAACCAGACGACAGCGACTGCATAGAGGAGAGTGAGGAAGAGGACGAGGACAATGACTAAACACACACACACACACACACACACACACACACACACACACGGATGTGTTCAGAGTGGCACATCTTTGGAACCATTCAGAACTAACCCTGCCATTAGATACACTCACACACACGCATATGCATACACAGACACACACACACGCACACACCGAACACACTTGTGCGTGAAAGATAAAGACTGCTTTTGTACATTGACACACTGGCTGACATGCTCCAACCACACCTGCGCACACACACACACAGACACTTAACAAAGTGTGTGTGTGTGTGTGGGGGTGTTACTAATACAAACTGGACTCCAAAACTACCAACATGCACTTCTTCTAAAAGCCTGAAGTGTCCATTCCTTTTTTTCCTTCTGCATCTCATACACACACACACACACACACACACACACAGGAAGTTGGCCAGGAACTGGAGTTGTTGTGATGAGTATAATAATGACAGTAACAAACTAACAGAACAGAGGAGCGTGTGCGCGCGCGCGCACACACACACACCAGTTTCCTAGCCGGAGTGTTTGTTTGAGCCTTTAGGTGCTGAGGACAGAATACAGGATGGTCCTCTCTGACCTTAATTTGAGTTAGTCCTGTGTGTGTGTGTATGTGTGTGTGTGTGCACAATTTGTTTGGGGGAAAATGTTTGCTTGTAGGGCAGATTCTCTCTTCTGTGTGAGTGTGTGTGTGTGTGTGTGTGTGAGCGAGATGGAGAAAAAAATGCTGAGGCAAGCTCTAAGGAGGTTTTGTGTTCCTGTGTGTGTGTGTGTGTGTGTGAGTGTGAGTGTGTGTGTGTTCTTGCTTCCATGTGCATTTAAGTTGGTAATGACCACCTAATGACTGCAGTGGTTTATAAAGTAGAATGTGTCCCTATATATGTGTGTGTGTGTGTGTGCGTGTGTGGGGCAATGTTTTTATGTGCTGTGGGTGTGTGTGGGGGGCAATGTTTTAATGTCCTGTGAGTATGTGTGTTTGTAGGGGTGTGTGGAGGGACGGGGTGTATGTATGGGTGCTTATTTGTCAACAGCTTGTGTGTGTTTGTCAACAGCTCTAACACAACAAATTGTGTGTTTGTTTGTCAACAGCTGTAACGCCACACCTTGTTGTTTGTCAACAACTCTAACAAAACACTGTGTGTGTGTGTGATTGAGTGTGTGTGTGTGTGTGTGTGATTGAGTGTGTGTGTGTGTGTGTGTGTGTGTGTGATTGTGTGTGTGTGTGTGTGTGTCCTGCTTTGCTGCTCCATTAGCAATACAGACTAATGACACGGCTAGGAACACTTCTCTTATAACCTATGACCTCCCATTATGGTCCATTACTATAGGGCAGAGGTAACCTATGACCTCTTCTTATGGTCTGCCCAGATACAGCGGAGGTGGTCAAGGTGGCTGAACATGGGAGCTGGGCTGAATATAAAGAGTCCCACACCGTCATTTCTTTAGGTCTGCAAGTCCCAATAGTGATGGTGTGTGTGTGTGTGTGTGTGTGTGTGTGTGGGGGGGGGGGGGGGGGGGGGGGGGGGGGTGGGGGGGGGGGGGGGGGGGGGGGGGGGGGGGGGGGGGGGGGGGGGGGGGGGGGGGGGGGGTGGGGGGGGGTGGGGGGAGGGGTGGGCTTAGACTGGAGGGATATTTGAACGGGTGGGTGACTGTTTAGGACTTTAGGGGAGGGAGAGAGAGGTGTGTGTGTGTGTTAGTGTGTGAGAGAGAGACGTCCAGGCCTTATGCTTCAGAGGAGACAATGGAACCTGGTGGTTAGTGAATGTAGGCTAAAAGCAGAGAGGAACATCTCACCTGCGTCAGACATTTTCCATCTTCTAGTTTTATTTGTCATGTAGTCATCTTGTTGTTCTTATGATTTCCTGTGCTATTCTTTCTGGTTTTGTTTTTTATCTCTTGTTCACATTCCGAACACCACACCCCCCACCCCACCTCCAAACCGCAAACCCGAGGCCTTATTCTTTGCCTGTGGTTGTGTGTGTGTGTGTGCAGCAGAAATTGGGAATTTGATTATGTGGGTGTGAGTGAGTGCACCTTATCGAGATCTTTGCAGCATCCCTCTTAGAGTGTAGAGTGTACATTTCTATGGGCAGATTTGATTTCATTGTAACTAGTCAGTAAAAAAACAGCCCTTAAAATCTCAGTTGCATCAGTAAGAAAACCCCTGCTATTGTTAATCAAGTTCTGTGAAAGAGGCAGCATTCTAAAATGGGTCTCAACTAGGGCTGGGCGATATGGACTAAAATGTATATCTCGATATATCTCTCTCATATATCGATATACGATATATATCTCGATATCTTTCCAGCAAAAATAAATAAATAAATAAATAAAATAAAGTGTCTATAAAATAAATAATGAAAATGATATAAAGGGCTTTTTTTCAAAATAACAAGTTCTCAACTAAACTGTGCAACAGTAATAACAAACATGTGGGCCTTCTTTCCATTTGTATATTTTGTGCAAAGAAAACGAATGTGTTAAGAGTCTCCGCCGTAATGTGACACAAATGTAGGACTCACAGGTTCTGCTAACTTTTCTCCACTCGTCGGTTGTCATTGCGTCACAGAGTTCAAATGCCAATCGCGCTCTCTCATCATAGTCGCGGCAGTTCTTGTCTTGTAAAGTAACAACATAAATCCGCGTTCCACTACGGCAATTGATGCCATGTCCACCGTGATACGGCAATTGATTTTAACGTTATGCTCCACCGCCGCTTTTTCTGTCATAGAGTTAGGGAACATTGCATGCTAAAGAGTTCTGAAGTTTTGCTCAGTTCCCACTGGTTTTGTGGCGGTCTGTCCTCGGAGTTTGTAACACTCTTCATATACTTGCCGGTGGCCTCCATTTCAAAATGACCAAACCGTTGTTTCGCTTTTTTGGCCACAATAACCTTTCCGCGGCATTCTCCATCTGTATAACTCATGCATTCTATGGAAGTCGCCATTGTTGTTTACTCGGTCTACATGAGTAGGGGAAAGGAGGAGCTAACTCAAAGCAAGGAGCACTGAGCTATCAGTGGCAAGGAAGCTGGTGCACAGACGTCGCATAGCAGAAAAAAGCGGAATACTTGTCTCTGGATTAAAAAACAAGTCATAACCGATATATACGATATGTCAAAAATCATATCGTGGTTTGAAATTATATCGATATTGATTAAATATCGATATACCGCCCAGCCCTAGTCTCAACCCAAATCGCAAGCAGACTCTCTGTCTTGAAAGGACATAGACTTTCAACTAAACCACCGTTTCATCCAATAAAATGTTTTTTTTTTTTTTTTTTTGTGTTTGTCGTCCTTTTGACCACTTCTGTAAAACAATATCAAGGATTGTCTTGGAGAATCCTACAAACGTATGTATGTATTTTATAGACCTTTATGGAGGAAATTACTAAAAAAAACCTTTTGGTAGAGAAAAACAAAATGTCCAACTCTTAGATAGTTTTTGTTTGTTAATCTTTTTGTTTATAGTGTAAGGCTTTCTGTAACGGAGCGGATGTTTCTAGTCTGGCTTCATATGACGACATCGGTGTGGTCCACACACACACACACACACACACACACACACACAAAGTACACACACAGACAGAACACACAGTTGTTTTGGCCTGGGTGAATACTACAGTGTTAATGAATGCGAATAGAATGTAGCTTCATTTTTTACAAGGAATTACAAACTACACGCCAGTTCCCAGAATGCCGATGGAAAGCGAATCATTCTTGCTGCAATTTTAGCCTTCACACACAAATCACACCTGCACACAACGCCTCACACAGAAAGGCAAACACACACGCGTGCAAATCCCCTCACACGGAGAGTGTGTGCACACACACGTGCACACACGGAGAGTGTGCACACACACACACACACACACACACACAGAGTTTTGATGCCGGAGAGGAATCATACAGTGTCTGCCACTTTTGTTTACAACAAAACTGTTATTGTAAATGGAAAATAAATATATTATTTGTATTTAAATCATTTCAAATAAAAACTTTTAAAATTATCTTTTAAAAGTCCTTATTCCAAACTAGCTGGGGGAATTTATGGGGATATTTAACCATTAGACTTTCGGTGAATCCTAATTCCAGGGAACATGGCTAAACTGGTGCATTTGTATGACTGGAAATATTTTATTATTATTATTTTATTGGAAGTCACCAACAGAGAGTAACATTTTTGTAACAAATAATATTGCCCTTCTGCAGTACGTTAGTTTTTTGCTTGTTTCCCGTATAAAATGTTTTATTAATTCATATAAAATTCAAGTTAAGATACTGCAGCTGTTTTAAATGGGTTCTTAAAGAGCTGCTATTAAGTTGTTTACGGAAGCATCGTCTCTTGTAAGATTTTTTTTCATACCACATTTTTCAGTTATTTTAGAAATGTTCCTGTTTAGTGATATTTACATGGCCAATGTGCGAAATGGTCCCCAAACGATTTTTATGTCACTACTTTTCGCAAGACGAATACAACGGTTAAATTATGCCAATAAGAAACAATGTTGCCAGCGGAGTTTTCTGCAGACGGCCGTAGTTCACCCTAGCGTACCGTAATTACGGCCCTTGGGGACATATTGATTGAAAATGTACCATGTTTTGTGTAGGCTATATATATTGACAGTCGTTTGTGTTTGTTTGTCAATTTTTATTTGATTTATACAATGTATGTCACTGCCTCTCTCCTGTGTAGGCGGTGTTATCGTGCTGACAGACATAATTAGACATAAACCTTAATGAAATTCTTCGCCTAGGATAATGCATTCGTAAATATAATCTAACACCTAGCCAATAGGTTAAGAATAAGCAGCTCTTCAAATTATTGGCTATGTAAATTGGCGATAGTGCAACAATTTGATTTTTATCTCTGGCAATAAAGCAATTATTGTCAACGAGTCATCACAGAAAGCTGTCAAGAGACCTCAGCCACATATAACTGATGACAAGTCATGAGACCCCTCCTTAGCCTACGTAATAGAAAAAGGCAGTAAAAGTATTAGGCTACTTTACACCGGGCGCAGCCGTAACGATCTCCCGGGGGTGCCGGGTAACTTGGTGCTGTTGCCTACTTTGGTGCAGATACAGCAGGCGATCAAGCATCCTTCGTTCAGCGCTCGTTCTCCACCGACTCTGCATTAGTGGGAAGCGGAGGAAATCAACTCCCCTGTCCGGTGGCCACCGCCCGGGACGACGTGTTGGCTGCACGTCACGAGGATATGACGGATTCCACATCTCCCGCCACAGCGCGTGATATAGGTAAGTTCTGTACCGTTACCACCTGGCAACACCGTGCTCGGCGATGAAAGGAGTTGCTACCGGCCAACATTTATTGGATATATTCGGAATCAATGGGTAAGGCATAGACTAGGGGCTACACGTAACTCATTTTGGGCAACGGCACATTCGGGTGGATGATAGTAGGAATGAAATTTTTAATTTTATTTAGGCCATCATTATGTAGTTTTTGAAACCTTTATTTTTTGTTATGCTGGTTATTCGTAAGGTAAACGAATCAATGCTCAAACCTAGGTGCTTCAAACAACCTTAAACTATAAACTATAGCGCATTTACTTTTTAAAATTGGGCTTTCGCTCTTCTACCAAATGATGCTCTGGTCCCGTGGGTGCCTACGTAAGTGTGGTTGTGAGGCAGAGGGAGATGTTTACTTGGCTGCCAGTCCCGCAGGTCGCAGAGAGCGAGCCCTGCCTCAAAGATGCCATGAGAATTCTCGTGTGTGTCTGTGTGTGTGTGTGTGTGTGTCAGAATATAACTGGATGGATTGTGCCTATTATCGTCAGATTTTAATTAAATTAAATTCTATTTTAATTTGTATTTAGCTGTTTTTACTTTGAATTGAGAAAAAATATAAATGAAAAAATATCACTCAAAACAGTCATTCAGTGTGTTTTTAATAGAAACTCTCTTCTGCCATTCACAAGTGTGTGTGTGTGTGTGTGTGTGTGAGAGAGAGAGAGAGAGATAGATAGATAATCTTAATGAAATATGTTATATATTTAGAGTTCAAGTGCATGGTTTAGGCCTCTGTTCACTCACTGTATTGCTGCTTAAATTCTAAACCTGTTCATCTTTGTTGTAAACTGTGTGTGCGGCTGTGTGTGTAATAATCCAGGTTACTTCTCCTGACACACTGATATGTATGTGAGTGTGTGTGTGTGTGTGTGTGTGTGTGTGTGAGAGAGAGAGAGAGATATACTCCAGGTTACTGGTGTGTGTGTGTGTGTTGTATAGTAATCCGAGTCGCTACTATTCTGTGTATGTGAAGTAAATAAGTAGCCCTGAGACCACCTTAAGGTCGTACACCTGGAGCTTTGTTTTTGCAAAACATATATGGAAAGAACACACACACACACACACACTACGGAGCACAAGCAGTGCCTCACAACAGGATAATAAGCTACTAGTGTGAGTTGCAGGTATCCAATTATTCTATCCCATAGGTATTCTGTTCAGGTTACACAGATCTTATGGAAAATCCCTCCTTCCACCTCAACACACACACACACATACATTGTGTGTGTGCTGCCATTCTTCCAATAGAAACAGTGTAATGTAAACAGATAAGCTGAAGGATAGTCATAAAAAGCTGAGGTGCTGAGCTGATTGTGTGTGTGTGTGTGTGTGATGTGTCACGTCATGACTGGAGGTCGGACAGTGTGCTTTGTCGTCAGACAGACAAGAACGTAGAGCCATGGCTGGAGGAGGTGGGTATGTGTGTGAGTTGGGGGTGTGTGTGCATGTGTGTGCATCTCTGCAGAAATAAGCTTGACCAGCAGGTTTGAAATAAATAGTTGAATACGTTGCACTGTTCCCTGCGTAGGACTGTTAGAAACCTGTGATTGTTATCTGTGTGTGTGTGTGTGTGTTTAGGCAGAGTAGAAGGCAACATTGCTCAGTAATCCGTGTGGCTTCAAGGGAGGGATGATTTGGGAAGGTAAATCCCCTGCCTTGGGCAACGGACGCCACCTAGCCCAGCTGTGTGTGAGAACACCACCTAGCCTAGATGTGTATGACAGCGACGCCACCTAGCCTAGCTTTGTTTGAGAATGATGCAACCTAGCTAAGCTGTGTGTGATAATTACGCCACCTAGCCTATCTGTGTGTGACAACGTCACCTAGCCTAGCTGTGTGTGTGTGTGTGTGTGTGTGTGTGTGTGTGAGAACGATGCCAACCTATAAGCTGTGTGTGGCAACGCCACCTTGCCTAGCTGTGTGTGTGTGTGTGTGAGAGAATGAGTCGACGCCACCTAGTGTGTGTGTGTGTGTGTGTGTGTGTGAGAACGATGCCAACCTATAAGCTGTGTGTGTGTGTGTGTGTGTGTGTGTGAGAACGATGCCAACCTATAAGCTGTGTGTGTGTGTGTGTGTGAGAACGATGCCAACCTATAAGCTGTGTGTGACGACGCCACCTACAGTAGCCTAGCTGTGTGTGAGAACGTTATTAAGTCTCAGGAGGGCCCTGTACTTTCCGTTCAACCGACTGGGACAATACGCTCCTCATCTGATGGCTCTGAGGTTGCAGGTTCGAGTGCTCTGTCCCAGTGGTGCCATGTTCCAGATGGAAGACAGGGTTTTTTTGAGGGGAAATGTGTGTGTGTGTGTGTGTGTGTGTGTGTGTGTGTGTGCGTGTGTGTGTTGGCTGCTGGCAAACGCTAACAACACAACAACGGATGCAGGCTAACGCTAACAACACAAATGCACTTCCAGTTCGGCTCCATAAGGTTGACTTGATGGAATACACAAACATACGCACACACACACACACACACACACACACACACACACACGCAAAGACACCAGTGCACAGCTAAGTCTGTGTATGTCAGTGTGTGTGTGTGTGTGTTACTGTGTGTGATCTTTTTAATCTTTTCATGGTGTTTTCAGTGTGTGTACATAATAATGGAGCACCAATTTATGAATAGCATTGTGAGTGTGTGTGTGCGCGCGGGTGTGTGTGCATTTTTACTTGACAAAGTGTAATGAATGTTCTACTACTGTGTGCTTTAAAATGTTTAATGGTTTCCTATAGGGACATTTATTTAGTGTAATTATGTTTGCTTTGCTAAACTGTTCTAGCTTTATCGTGTCTGTGTGTGTGTCTGTGTGTGTGTGTCTGAGTGTGAGTGAGTGTGCGTGTGAGGGTGATAAGTGTGTAAAAAATAATAACTAGAAACTGGCCATACAGCAAGTTGTTTGAATTAAGGCTGTTGACATGAAAAGTCTTAGGGTGTGGGTTTGTATGTGTGTGTGTGTATGTGTGTGTGTGTGTGTGCGTGTGTGTGCATGCAGGCATGCATGTGTGTTTGTGTG